>ML977064.1:0-36899 GCA_010015675.1 Byssothecium circinans | reverse complement strand
TCTATCTAGGTTTAAAATTTTGAAAGAAAATATTAAGGTTTAGCTTTGTTATTAAGATAATACTCTTTGATATTCCTTGCCAAGAAAAAGTGGCCGCTTCGGTGGTGTGGCCGCTTCGGTGGTGTGGCCGCTTCGGTGGTGGAATACGTTATAATAAATAGTAGGGTATATATACTATTTAAATATATACTCTAAATATCTATTACCTACTCCTTATCGCCTAGCTAAACTATTATAGGCCTTTCTTGCTTCTTTAAGCTAGTAACCACTTTTATAGAGCCAATAATACCTATCTAAAAGCTAGTCTTATTAAAGTTATATATATTATTATTATATATACTGTACTTAGCTTTAGTATCCTCTATAAGCTTAAACTACACGCTAACTACTTTAGGATCTTTCTATAGTACTCTCTAATAGTCCTTTAAATAGTTCTAAACTATTTATAACTATTCTAAATAGTCTATAAACTATACTACCTAGTTAATACGTACTTCCTTAATACCCTACTTATATAGTAGTTTATTCGCTATATCTAACACTTTACCTAAGGTAGGTGCAAATCCTTATAAATTAAGGTTAAGGATATATTAGATAAGCATGTCCTCTTTAGTTAAGAAAAGTTTTAAATAGTTTAGTACTATTATTAGTTAAAAGGCAATTCCACGTGCGCGTTAAGAGAGGGTTTAATAGCGAACGTTAAAGGCTTTAGTGTTATAAGATAATAGATAAGCGCAGCCACGCAGGAACGATACGCTTAGGAAGAGTATTGGGTAGTAGAGCGCTAGGTAGGGTCAAGGCATTAGTTACGTGATCATGATCCTGCTAAGGCTTAAAGATCCCTATAGATCCTAGGATTAGGAAGAGATCCTAGGAACTAAAGGAGCAGAAGCTCTAGGCAGGATTAAGGACTTATTAGAGGAATAGAACGAGTAGTATAAAGACTAGACAAGTTTCCTTTATCTTTCTAATTCTAGTTCTTTATAGTTAACTCTCTATAGTTTATCTCTTACCTAGATTAATACTTAGTTATTCTATAGTTTATTATAGAATTAGTTGCTTTAGTATATTTACCTCTTAAACTACTAAAGCCTACTACCTAATATATACACCTTACACTAACTAGCCTCCTCTAACATAGACTAGGATTTAGTAAGTATACCTCTTAGTAATACTTTAACTACCTACAGGTTTAAGAACCTAAATGTATAATATAGTAGCTCCTGCTATCCTACGTGCTACTAGTAGTAGTATTAGTACACCTGCTTTAAGTCTAGTATTAGTAATAGCTAACTAGGCTAACTAGATATAGTAATAGGCTAAATAGATTAATAGATTAATGTAGGCAACTACTTAACTCTAGGCTAAGGACACTGTACCCCATAGAAAGATTATAGCGCTAGAAAAGTATAATAGAGGATAAGATAGCTTAAAGCTATTCCTTACTAATATAGATTTATACTATTAGTTTAACTCTATAATAGGGGATTAAGATAAAATCCTCGCAGCTAGTATGCACCTAAAGGACAAGGTAGCTACTTAGATGCAATCCTTTATAGATGATTATCTCATGAACAAGATAAAGTATTACAAAGATGACATGAAGGCTATCTTTAAGAGCTAGACAGCATTTAAGAAAGAGATTTAAAAGGTATTTAAGGAACTTAATAAAGAGACCTAAGTAGAGCAAAAGATATTTTAGATCTAGCAAGAGAGGTTAGTCGCTAAGTATATAACAGAGTTTAAATAACTATAGTTAAAGATTAATTAGGATGATACGTTATTACGCACGGCCTTCTATAACAGGCTAAAGGAAACTGTTAAGGATAGGATAATCTATTATAATAAGCTAGATAACTCGCAAGATATAATTAACCTAGCTACCTAAATCAACAACTAGCTCTACAAACGAGCGCTGTAGAAGAAATAATAGGACATAACTATTATTCCTAACTCTAGAAGATATAGAAAGCTAAAGACACTACGCTATAACTATAATAGTAATGTAGTAATAATAGATAAAGTCTAATAAAAGAAGTAGTTTAATAAAGGTAAGGGAAGATAGCTAGACAGCCTAACCTACAAATAACACTAGGAATGCTTTAAGAAGAAGGCATGTCTCTAGTGCAGTAAAGTAGGACACTTCTATAGAAACTACCTAAAGAACTAAGGCTAGGCTAGCAAGCTTAGGGTGATCAAGATTAGGATAGTTAAGTTCTAGGCAACGGGACCTAAGGAGGATAAACTAGAGGTGCTACGTTAGCAGCCTACTCCTTTCCTGCCTTTAGAACTAGATCAAGCATGTAAACTATCTAATAACGTTATCAAGAAAACTAATCCCTAGGAAGAAGGAGTATTACGTCTAAGCTAAGGTCTAGCTAAGAATAAGGTACTAGACTAGGTAGTTTAGATGCGTGTAGATACAAAAGTATACTAAAGGTATGCTAGTGCTACGCATAAAGGACTAACTTGCAATATACCTATATTAGTATGCGGCGAAAAAGCTAGTAAAGTAGTAGTAGAGGCTATATAACTCTAAGGCCTATATATTATAGGGGAACATATTAGGGTAGAAGTACTAGAGAAGGATCTATACTAGGAAGTTAATTAGTATTACTACTAGGAGGGCTAGTGTCTCTACTATAAACGTAAATAAGATAAGATAAGATGATAACTTAGACGAACGTCGCATATCATAGTTCTAGATAAAGACTATCTAGTAGCAGCTTACTACACTTATTACTTTAGCAATTAGTAATAGTAGTATAAATGCATTAGATAGCAGAAGTACTATAACTAGCACTGCTAGATGCATTAGCTAAGTAAGTATATCGCAGGATACTAGCTAGTGGGACTAATAGACGGTAATATACTAGAATATAAAATAAAAAATTACTAATACTAACACCCTTTAAAGCACCCTACGGACTAAGAATATAAAGAGAAAGATTAGGTATAGTGTAAGACAATTCTTAGCTATATATACTATACGCTCTGTAAGGAAGAGGCCGCGTAGGATAAGAGAGGTTATGATTATAACCTACTCACCTTAAAGGAATACATAGATAAGGATTATAAACATTATATACTCCCCGCCCTTCCCTGCGAATCTAAGAAGGACACTTGCTAGAGGAAGTACAGCGATTCTATGCAATACTAGCAAACAATGCTAGATAATCAGCATTAGGAATAGATAGCCTAAGGCGATGAGCTAGTGAATGTAACCTAGTTCCCTGCAAGGCCTAAAACCCTAGCCCCTAACAACGCTATTAATAAAGGAAGTCACGCTGACTTGCCTTATAACTAGTGCTTTAATGACATATATCAAGTATACCTATTAGAGAAACTTAGGAAGGGTTTCCTAAGAAGGGATAATCTAGCAGTAGAGTACGCGCGCCTATTATAGACAGCCTACTACAAGAATAGCTATTAGATATACTTATCTAATAAGTAAGGGTTAGGCTAGTTCCTAAAGAAACCTAGAGGGTTAAAAAACTAGGATACTACTAGGGATAAGGTTACGCTAGTAAGAGTATTCCTACAATAACTCTATATAACGTACAACACCTAGAACTACTAATTTATCAACTAAAGGTAAAGGTGCGCATACACAGATACAGGCTTATAGCGCTTATAGATAGCAGAGCTATATAGACAATTATCTCCCTATAAGTAGTTAAGAAATTTAATATACCCTATTAAGATAAAGAACGTCTAATATAAGTAGTATTAGCTAATAATAGACTAATATCCTATAGTAATAGATTCTTAAGGTTAGAAACCTAAGGAGTGTTATTCTATATACTTAGAATTAAAGATATAACATCCCTTAATATTATAGATCTTAGAGAAGAAGACATATTAATTAGATATAATTAGCTTAGGAAGCACAATCCTGCTATTAATTAGTAGAAAGGCATGATGTTTAGCTAAGAACTAGCGCGCAAGGTTGCTAGAGCACGCTATAGAAGATTAAGCCTAGTAATCTAGAGCTTACCTAGTTAGACTAGATAGATTAGCAAGATATTACCTTATAAGATTAGGAAGATCTATAAGAAGGACCCTTCATAAATAGGAGTTATTTAGATATAGAAAGTTACGCCTATAAAGGATGAACCCTAACCTATAATACTACTAGAATATAAGGAGTTTCAAGATCTATTTAAGGAATAAGATGAGATCGTATTACTAGATTACTAGGATTAGGATTACAAGATTCACCTAAAAGAAGGCGCGAAGCTATACCTAGGACTAATATACCTACTAATATAAGACTAGTAGAAGGAACTACGGACTTATATTAAGAAGAATATAAAGCAAGGGTATATATAAGAGAGTATAAGCTTAATAGCTTTACTAATTCTCTTTATTCTAAAGAAGAATAGAAAGCTGTAACTTTATATAGACTATAGATAGCTTAACTATATTATAAAGAAGAACTGCTACCCTCTTCCTCTAATCTAGGAACTTATAGACCGCCTCTAAGGAGTTAAGTAGATTACGAAATTTAATATATAAGATAGATTCTATTAAATATAGATAGCTAAGGGCTTTAAATAGCTAACTGCCTTTAAAACTTATTATAGATTATACAAGTATATAGTTATGCCTTTTAGATTAACAAATGCGCCTATAACGTTTTAGGCGCTTATTAATAGAGCACTTTATAAATACTTAGACGTTTTTATAACTACGTACCTAGATAATATACTAGTATATATCTTAGGAACGCTTAAGGATTACATTAAATATGTTAAGAAAGTGCTTAGGAAGCTTAGGAGGTATTAATTACCCCTATAGCTAAAGAAATACGAATTCTACGTTATAGAGACGGATTACTTAGGATTTGTAGTTTTACAAAACAGCATTACTATAGACCTAAAGACAGTTAAGACTATAAGGGAGTAGCTAAAACCTAAGATAGTTAAGGACGTATAATCCTTCCTAGGATTTGCTAACTTCTACTAGAAGTTTATTTTAGGATACTTAAAGACTACAGCGCCTCTTATAGAGATTACTAAGAAGGAAAAGGGATTCTATTAGGGATAGGAATAATAGAAGGCTTTTAAAAAGCTTAAGGGATTATTCTTATTAGTCCCTATATTATAAATGCATGACTCAGAATAGCTACTACGTGTAGAAATAGATGTATTAGATTACGCCTTAGGAGCAATACTCTTGTAATAAGGTAATAATAAGAAGTAGAGACTAGTATTTTACTACTCTTAGAAGTTCTTAGGAGTAGAACTTAACTACAACGTTTATAACAAGGAACTACTAGCAATAGTAGATTCCTTTAAATAATAGCAAGCCTAATTAGTCGGCGCTAAATACTAGGTAGAGGTATATTCAGATTACTAGAACCTAATAAGCTTTATAACAACTAAGAAGCTTAACTAACAATAGGTTAGATAGGCTAAGATAATAGCGGATTACAATTTTAAAGTACACTATCGCCTAGGATTGCTAAATAGAGCGGCGGATGCTCTTAGCTAGAGATCTAACCTTTAGGAAATAAACTAACCTATTACGCACAATACTATCCTATAAAAGGAAATAGATAGATGATTAGTTTACAACTAACTACAACTAGTTTAGGGAACTTTAGTTGAACAGCTAGCTAGGATAGCTAAAACTATATAAAAATAGGATAAAAGGCTTAGGGAGCCTACCTAAGAACTAGGAAACAGTTTACGGCGCAATTAACCCTAATTAGTTAAGATAGCTAGGATTAATTATAAAGGACTAAAAGTATACAACTTCGCGGACTACAGTCGCTTAACCCTAGAATAGAGGGTAGAATATGACTTAGTTAACTACCTTAGGGCAAGACTACCCTATAATAAGGAATAATAGATTATACTATGCGAAGCTTATATACTAACCCTAATACGGAAATTATACGAGTCTAAGGAATATAGACACCTAGGGATTAACAAAACAGTTTAATAGATTTTAAACAAATACTTAATCCCTAATATACAAAAAGCAGTTTAGAACATGATAGGCAACTATTTAGTATATTCTAAGAATAAGCCTAAGAGATATAAGCCCTATAGATTACTCTAATCACTTAAACCACCCGCATGCCTATAGATTAGCGTTACAATAGACTTCGTTATAAAGCTCCCAAAATCGTTAGAACCTAGATCTATATAGCTATGCAACTTAATATTAGTAATTATTAACTAATTAACTAAAGCATTAATATTTATACTAATAGAAGAAATAGTTATAGCTAAAGAAATAGCTTACGAGGTAACTAAGGCACTTATTAGCTAGTATAGTATGCTAGAATAGTTTACTACTAACTATAGGACACTATTTACTTCTAGGTATTAAAGCACATTCCTTATAAAACTTAGAGTTAATAAGAAGCTTTTAACTAGCTTCTATCTATAGATAGATAGTTAGATAGAACGGACGAACTAGACACTAGAATAGTATCTAAGGATATACGCTAATAAGCTATAGGATAACTAAGTTAAACTCCTGCTAACAGTATAATTAGCCTATAATAGTATAAGATCTACGACAACAGGATACTTACTATATTACGTGAACTAGGGATATGAGCTAACTGCTTATTAGGATCCTAAAGACATTAAGAGTCTTTTAGCTAGAGCTAATAATAAGGCACAACTCCTTTGTGAATTACATAATGAATTAAGCTAACGGATTGCTTAACGGAACCTTATAATAGCTAAATTAGTAAATAAAAAAAGGCTTAAGGGACTAACCCTTAAAGAGGGGGATAAAGTTTTCCTATTACAAAAAAATTTAAAAACTAAATAGCTATATGATAAATTAGATAACCTCTAAATAGGATTATTCTAAATCCTAGAGGTTAAGGGACTAGTTACGTTTAAACTAGAGCTCCCCTAAGGTATACGTATATACCCTATTTTTTATAAGTTACTCTTTAAACTAGCACTACTAAACGCTGAAGTCAAGACATGAATTAAGCTTAAAGATAAAAATTACAAGGTTAAGGAAATTAAGGACCTATAGAAATTTAAACGTTAGTAGAAGTACTTAGTTAAGTAGAAAGACTAGCTAGATAGCTAGAATACCTAAGAACTAATATAAAATCTTATAGACTATAAATAATTAGTAAAGGACTACTACTAGCAGTATCTAGAGGTAATAATTCCGTACTCGCTAGGAAAGTAGAAAAGTTAAAGGATAAAGAAGGATTAAAAGAGGTTAAAGAAGGATTAGCCTGTAACTAGCCTAGGTTAGTTAACAATAGTTTAGATAGTGGCAGTTTAGCTAAAGTGATAGTCTCTATACTCTTTAAAGTCTCTACCTCTTAAGCAGCATCTATTATAGTTAAGACGTAATAATCCTAGTTTATAAAAAAGCACTTATAGGCTTCTAACTTAGCTAGCTCTACGCGAAGTTAAGTAGACTTAGCCTAAAGCCACGCAGCCTCTACCTTAGAATAAAGAAGTGTAATTTACTTTTTCTTCTTCTTTATCTATACTTTCTCCTACTCCTCTTTAAGAATAAATAGACTGCACTTAATATAAACTTAAATGTAAGCAGCGCACTAACCTATAGCTACATTTATAAAATAATAAAGCTTGCGCTTTTAATAATGTTTGTAACTAGGTGTTATCTCCAACCCTTAAGAACGGATTTAGTTAGCATAATAGTAGCGACGCGTAGTTAATAACTTAGATAGAACTTTAGGCATAGTTAGAGAAAGGTTAGTAAAACCATAAAGGAGGCTATAATACCATGAGCAACTAGGGACACGTACGACTTATATACTAGCTATAAGAAGAAGCGGCATAGTAGATATACCTCCTAGGATATTAGGATGATAACCTTAAAGAGGGGGATAATATTACAAGACAATAGATAAGCGCAGCTACGTAGGAATGATACGCTTAGGAAGAGTATTAGGTAGTAGGGCGCTAGGCAGGGTTAGAGCATTAGTTATATAATTATAATCCTGCTAAGGCTTAAAGATCCTATAGATCCTAGGATTAGGAAGAGATCCTAGGAACTAAAGGAGCAGAAGCTCTAGGCAGGATTAAGGACTTATTAAAGGAATAGAACGAGTAGTATAAAGACTAGACAAGTTTCCTTTATCTTTCTAATTCTAGTTTTTTATAGTTAACTCTCTATAGTTTATCTCTTACCTAGATTAATACTTAGTTATTCTATAGTTTATTATAGAATTAGTTGCTTTAGTATATTTACCTTTTAAACTACTAAAGCCTACTACCTAACGTATATACCTTACACTAATCGGCCTCCCCTAACATGGACTAGGATTTAGCAAGTATACCCCTTAGTAATATTCAGCAGCGTATTAGAGGCTTTAAAATTAGCCTAAATAGTAAGCTTAAAGGGTAAGCTTAATCCTACCTTCTTATTAAATAAGTAATAAGTTTGTTAGTTAAGGTATTTCATAATAAGCGTAGTGTTAGTATAGCTAAGGAAAACTAGCGCGCTTAGTAGTATAGTACGCTTAGTAGTAGAATATATTACTATAAAAGTAGACTTATATAAGTATACTAATTTTATAGTAAAATTTTACTATATAACTATAAAAATATTAAATATTTAGGCTATATAGTTATAGTAGCGTAGTATAACTTATTTAACTATTAAAAAATTAGATTTTCTATCTATTTTATATATTAATATTAAAAAGTTTATAATTTTATATTTTTAATATTTACTTTTTTAGGTACTTTAGCTTTTAATTATTATCTCTTAGAGCTAAGGGTATATCTTAGTAAGAGTTATTTTATTACCTTTAATATCTACTAAGGCTTTATAGCTACTAAGGATTTTTTATTAATATTACTTATAGTAAAAAGTTAACGTAAAGTACTACTAAACCGCTTATACTACTAAACCGCCTACACTACTAAACCGCCTATGATTCCTTAGCAATACTAACTCTATCTTTAACACGAAAATGCCTTAACAATAAAGGTCTGAACGACTCTAACATGAAGGCAGACTATAGCTTACCCTTAGCGCATATAATAGAGGCTAATTCTAAAGCTATCAAAGCGCTGCTAAGGCCTTTAACGCTAAGCCTCGCGTCCTTACTACATACGCTAAAGGAATACCGTTTCAACTAGAAACGGTACTAAACTGTTTAAAACTGTCCTTAACTAAGTAGGAAACACTTATCCTATATATCCTTAACCTTAATTTGCAAGGATTCGCGCCTACATTAGATGAAGTGTTAGATATAGCGAATAAACTACTACGCAAGTAGGGTAGTAAGAAAGTAGGCATTAACTAGGTAGAATAGTTCATAAACTATTTAGAATAGTTATAAATAGTTTAGAACTGTTTAAAGGACTATTAGAGGGCACTATAGGAAGATCCTAAGGTAGTTAGCACGTAGTTTAAGCTTATATAGGATACTAAAGTAAAGTACGGCGTATATAATAATAATATATATAACTTTAATAAGACTAGCTTTTAGATAGGTGTTATTAGCTCTATAAAAGTAGTTACTAGCTTAGAGAAGTAAGAAAGGCCTATAATAGTTTAGCCAGGCGATAAAGAGTAGGTAATAGATATCTAGAGTATATGTTTAAATAGTACATTTACCCCACTATTTATTATATATAAAGGACGCGTCTATATCTCTTTATAGTACTAGGAAGCTAATATACTACGTAATTAAAAGCTCTTAGTCTTAGAGAATAAATAGATAACTAATAAGCTTAGTCTCGCGTAGTTAAAGCACTTTAACAAGCATATAAAGGTAAAAACTATTAGCGTCTATTAGTTACTAATTTTAGATGGCCATGAAAGCTACCTAAATTAGGATTTTAAGAATTATTATAAGGATAATAAGATTATTACGCTTTATATACCTACGCACTTATCACATATCCTTTAGCTACTTAATGTAGTGTTATTCTCGCCGCTTAAGCGTAAGTACTCTAAGATTATTTAGAACTTAGCGCGCTAATACGTCTTTTACGTTAATAAGGAAGCGTTCCTACCAGCCTTTAAAGACGCGTTTTTAAGCGTATTTATGGTTTAGAACTATTAAAAGGCCTTTAAGGTAATAGGGCTAGTCCCTCTAAACGCGCAGGTAGTACTTAATTACCTTAATATATGTATATACACCCTGCTAGGACCCCCACTACTAGAGACGCCATGGTAATTAAGAATACTAAGTAATACACGTAAATTTAGCTTATAGTTAAAGCTAGTACGTAATTCTATTACTTAGTCACTATGGACGGCTTAGGGTAGGCTTTCATAGCTTATTAAAGGCGCTAAGTTAATAGTGCATAGTAGCGCGCTAATAAAGGCGCGCATTAAAGAGCTTAAATAGTAACTTATAGTAGTAACTAAGTAAAAAACACGTAAGTGTAAGTATCTTTAGAAGGGCAGCACTATATAGTATAGTCCTATAGTAGACTAGAATAGTTCTAAACTATTAGGAACTATTTAGAACTATAAGAGGGCGAGGGTAGAGGGTAAATATAAAGTGTAATAACTAGGTATTTACTACTATAGTAACTATGGTAAGGCTAGGCATAACATAAGAACGTGTTAAGTAGATAAAGAGGGTTCTTTTAAGTTAGAGGCTAGTACTTAGTTTATCATGTTAAGTAGTAATATAGATGATAATAGTAATAAAGTTAAGTAAGTTAGTATTACTAAGGAATCATAGGTAGTTTAGTAGTGTAGGTGGTTTAGTAATGCTTTATATTATAGAAACTCTAACCTTTTATACTATATTACTTAGATATACTAAGGTATCCTTTTTTTACTATTAGCTACCTCTCTTACGCTAGTATAGCTAGTAAAACTTATATAAAAGTTATACTTTAAAAAATTAGACTTTCCCTTTATAGCTTACTTAATAACTATATTTTTTTTAAAGACTATAGAGGACTTTAGTGCTTAGCCTAAGTAGTAAGGGTAAGGACCCCTAAGCCGCTGGCGCACGGCCACGTCGCGATTACGCGCGCTAGGAACGTTACCTTTCAGCTTAAAAGTAGGCTTTAAAATTAAAGATCGTTTTGAATTTTGTCTCTACTTTTGAAGACTTGCACTAATTAGAGGTGCTGGCTACCTTACTAAGTTAGCTCTGTGACGGGATCCCTGTTTATCCCGTCAGAGCTAGTAAGACGCTATATATAGTACTAAGGTAGATTTACACTATAATCTTTAGCCTAGGTAAGGAGTCTAGGTAAGACTAGCTCATGAATCACGCGCGTGCTCATGTACCTAGTAGGGATGTGCTGCTACATGTTCTAGGCAAAGTCTTAATAGAAGCAAATTTTACTACAATCTTTAGCCTAGGGGAGGAGTTAGAATAATTATCCCCTATAGCGTAAGGTGCTACCATATTACACTATAATCTTTAGCCTAGATGAGGACCTTAGGAGTCCAAGTGAGATAGGCCTAAGAATAGAAGCGCATATAGAACTGTGTAAAAAACATATTTCTACCTCACATCTAAATAAGTTAAGGAGAGAAGATGTAGCGGACTAATTACTAATACGGGACCTTAAGGTACTATAGCTGTTTTTTAATCTAGCGTTAAGGAGTAGTCATAAAAGTAGCGTAACGTGGTTACGCAACGTTTACTACCCTAATTTAGATTTTACTATAATCTTTAGCCTAGGCGAGTTAAAGATAAGGGCTTACTACTTATAGCGCAGCTTACCTGCATGCTAGTGGATAAAGTCTGCCTACATGAAAAATATGCGCTTCTACCTCGCATCCAAAGAAAGAAAAGAATAAATTGATAGCAGTCTAATTACTATAGTAGTAAGAGCAAGCTGAACTAGCCATATAGTTTTACTACAATCTCTAGCGTTAAAGAAGCTACGTTAACTACCCTAAGCCTAATCCTAATAAGTGTAGGGTGTTAAAGCTAAATATAAGGCTCGCCACTTTCGCGTGCTAATGATATGAAGGCTGCTTAAGGCTAAAGAATATAGTATAAGTACTAATAGTCTGTGCGCACTACTATACTTTTAAAAAGCTACTAGTTTAGCCTTACGTAGTCTCTACTTTTTAGTATTACTAAGCTAGCCGTAATAGCTTTCAGCTACCTAGACCTTTTAGCTACAACACTAAATCAGCTACCCTTTAGAAAATCACGCATTTTCTCTCTACGCAACGCATTAAAATGGATAACCGTGAAATCATAATTCAATCAGCTATTAATAATCTTAATGCTAGCATTTATAAAAGCTAGAGAGCAGCTATAAAGGCCTACGTAATCCCTTAAACTACGTTATAGCACTAATTATAGGGCAGTATTAATATGCGCTATAGCCTTTAACACCTATAGCGATTAACCCCCTTATAAGAGGAATTTCTTGCAAATTAGATTCTTGAAGAGGACACACGTGCCTGCCCTCCCTCCCACGCTCGCGCACGAGAAATGGCGAATTAAATCCTGCGATTAAATAGTAATAATAAGCTAGTAAGTAAACTATAGATATCTTTCTTTATTAAACGCAACCCACGCGTTACCTCTATTATAGGTAGGAAAATTGAGGCTGTAAGAGCTAAGGGAGCAACTTAGAAGGTAATACGCGAGTTTCTTAAGCTCTATAAGCAGGTCCGCGTTAAGCTAAATATACGTAATAAGGATACGTAGAATATAGATAAGACTAGTAAGGCCCTAGGTGTATATATAAATACTAGAGTACTTACTAGTAGTTAGAAGATAAAGGCTTACTATTAGTCTCTAGAGAATTATAAGTAGGCTTTAATAATTAAGTGCGTTTCTATAACAGGGAGAAAGCTGCAGCTAGGGATTATTTTTAAAGGTAAAAACCTATAGAGCACCTAGTTTCCATTAACTATACCTAACTAGCTATACGTAACTTTAGAGAATGGCTAGACATCTAATGTGATTAGCGCTAAGTAGCTATAACACGTATTTCTACTAAAAACTACATCCTTAGAGGATTACTAGCGGATGCTAATCTTAGATAGTTATAGCAGCTATATAGACCTAGATTTCCTATAGATCTATAAGTAGAATAAGGTTAAGCTTCTATTTCTCCCTATACACTCCTTATACGTTCTATAGCCCCTAGATCTCTTAGTTTTTTTATTAGTAAAATAATTCTATTACTAGCAGATCTAGGAGTTATCCTACCTAGATGATACTACCCTAGTTAAAAAGGAATAATTTATTACTACCTATAACGCTACTAGAGAGGCTGCAATTACTAAGAGAGTAATTTATAGTAGGTAGGCTACTACAGGCATCTACCTATTAAATATTAAGCGCGTAGTTAACTTATCTTAAGTTGCTTAAAAGCCTATTACGCCCCTTTGCTAGGATTAAGCTTATCTTACTAAGAGCTATCTCTCTACCCCTTACGGCCCTTAGGATCTATTTATAGCTTAAAGGTAGCTCCACAGTACTAAGAAATTAAGCCATAAGGTTCACTAACTGTTTAAGAAAGCTAGCAAGGTAATTATAGTAGTAAATACACACTTAGTAATGCTAAAAGTAGAGAATAAAAGACTCTAGAGCTAACTTAAGGCCCTTAAGCCTTAATAACTATAGAAAAGGGTTCGTATAGACCCAAATCAACGCTTTGCTAGCATAGATCAAATCATGATAGCCAAGCAGGCTTCTGCCCTTATGGAGCAATAAAACAAAAGTCCTGACAGAGAAAAAGAGGCAGAAAAACTGGCAGCAGAAGTGGCAGCAAAAACTCTGCAATCTATGTGTATTGAGTGGCAATTGTAACTAGGCTGGCTGAATTATTACGTTGATTTCTGAGGGGTGGCCGATTTGGTGTTGTGGCCGAAAGGTCTAGGTGGCCGAAAGCTATTACGGCTAGCTTATACCTTTCTTTGAAGCAGGAATACTCCGTACCAAAGCGATCTTTATTCAAGAGTCTTCGCTGAAACTATCAGCGGGCTTGGTAGAGAAACACTTATCTTTTCGTCTAGACGAATGTTCCCTATATTACTCTACGCGCACATGTATAGTCGTGCATCCATAGTCTCGCATCGCACCACATACTCTCCAACAGCAAAGACTTTTACAATAAGGATAGAGCATTTCGCGCAATGATTTACACAGTCGAAACTGACCCCGCCTCTTGTTCTTAGAGCGCTCACGTAAAGGAGCAAGGAGCAAGCAGGAGCACTGAAGGAGCCGCTCCCGGCCAACCACATTGAATCCAATCATAGCTGATAGGTTGATATGGCTTTGCACTGCAATCTTTAGCCCGGGCGAGGGGTTTTGAAGGAGCTCCTCCCCAATCCAACGAATGGAAAAACGATGAGGTGGAAAGAGAATGTGGTGGAGTTGATGGGTTTAGTGTTGCTGAGCGTTCGACATGGCGCTTGTGGTTCCGAGAGACTTTTTTCACTGCAATGTTTAGCGCGGGCGCAGCCTTATTATTCTACCTAGGTGAGCCGACGCCGCTTGCATTGCTCGGATTCGGACATTCAACATGGAGATACTAGGACCTACTTGTAACCTTCCAAGGTTGTTACCGTGTTCTGCCTTGCGTACCTAGGTTGTCTCCCCTTTTCGCATGCGATTTTTAAGCAGGAACTTTAGAGGAATATTTTCAGAAGAATCTCTGCTTATAAATGAGCGACCTGGCGAGGAAATTCTAGAACTTCTAGTCCAGACGGACCTTTCTTACAATACTTTACGCAGGACGTACATGTCTAGTCGTGCATGGAACAACAATTCCAAGCCCGCACAGATGAGCGCCTTCACTGCAATGTTTAGCACGGGCGCAGCCTTATTATTCTACCCAAGTAGGTAAGCCTTCCGCCGCTTGATCGGGTTGGAATATGGAGACAACAGAACTCTGCGGTATCTTCACTGCGATTTTCAACCTGGTTAAGGTGATAAAGATAATCTCCTCTATCCACATCCTGCAACGTATAGATACATTCCTGGAACGTGAAGTTCCCAATCAACGATGCCGCCACAATTTCCCCCGAAAAGCGCTACCCACTCCTCTCACGAATAACCAGCAACAAGTTTTAACCATGGCGAAGTGCAGAAGGGATTATTTCCTGTCCAACATGTCACTATTCCACTGCAATCTCTAGCCCCAACGACCCCACCACACTCTTAGCCTTCGACACCGCTCGCTTCACCAGCCACCTCACCGCTCCCTCAGCCGCACATCCAAACCAATCCAACACGACCAAACCGGCCATATCTCACCCCTACCAAACATCAGCACATGAAAAACACCGTCCAATCACCTCCACGAACACACTGACCCATATCCAAGACTCCTAGCTTCGAAACCCTCTTAAAAAGCGTAGAACAGTGATCTCAGCGATAAGTATCAATGAGCGCAGATCCCTGGAAAACGCACACGTGATACGGTGAGCGGGATTTTCACTGCAATCTTTAGCGGCGTAGAGTAGGACGGGACTTTTCAGCCTTATAGAACCGGATCGGACTAAGCAAACAGAGGCAGTAAAGGCGACCGTAAGCTAACTGCAAGGCAATTTTCACTGCAATCTCTAGCACCCACAACACGATGTGTAAGGTGTAAGGTATCATGGAGACTAGTCAAGCTACTAATAACTATAGAGCCGCCCTTTAGCGTTGTTGTACTGTACTATCTAATTAGCGCCTCGTTCCCTTCTCTTCCCTTGAACAAACATTTACTACGGTGGTTATTCATTTTTTTCACCCTACGCCCCTACCCCCTGTAGTATTCTGTGCAGCCTTGCAAAATACATGTGGAAATACAACAACCTTACAAAGCTACCATGAGATATAGTAAGCTCTGTATCTTATCATGTCTATAGGAATATAGTTAAACTAATATCAATTATAGACGCATCATAATCATCCCCCCCTACACACACACACTTACTAAGTACCGCAATGTCCCTAAATACAAACATTTCCCCCAGACCCCCAGACCCCTAGATCCCCAGCTCACCTTTCTTTCCCGCCGCAAGAAACAAGAAACAAGAAACCCAAGAAACCCTTGTTGTGTTTCCCATGTTTTCTTTTCTCTTTTCTCTTTTCTCTTTTCTTCCCAAAAGAACTTGCTTGCTTGCATGCATACTGACTGATTGAACTGACTGCACTAAGATTCCGGAAAAAAAGGTTTACGTATAATACCTTGGTTCATTTCCTATCTACATACATACTTCGCCAACCCTTGATCCCTAACGTAACCTTTAAAACTCTGCACTCACCATCCGTCCAACCATCGCACCATCGCACCATCCCACCATCCCACCATCCATCCAACCCTTAAACCTCCACACTCGCCATCCAGCCAACCATCCCACAAGCTACCCGCCCCCGAATCCCCCAGTCTCCAGTCTCCAGTCCCCAGCCCACCGACCCTTCCCGTCCCTCGATCTCAACTCGACGCCGACGCCGTGTACCGATGCTGTCTGTGTACCGATACGCAAGACCCGCAAAGCCTGTACTTGTTGTTGTAAGAGGTTAATAAACAACCTTTGAAACAATAGTGTTGAGAGGAAGGCTCTATCGCGCTCCAATACCCCTAGGTCGGGTCAGGTCAGGTCAGGCCGAGTAAAGTAAAGTCAAGTCGAGTCAAGCAAGTTAAAAGAAAAAGAAGAAGAAGAAGAAGAACGATAATAATAACGAGAAGATAAGAGAATTTTCAATTCAATTCTGTTCTATTCTTCTTTCTGCCCAAGCACAGAAACACAAACACAAACACAGGTACGTCGTAGATACATCATACATCATCCCTCTGTCTGTCTGTCTGTCTGTCTGTCTATACCCCCATCCCGAAAAAAGCCGTAGCCTTCTACCACTCCATTTCTTCCATTCCCTTCCCTTCCCTCTCTCCTTTCCGTTCCCCTTCCCCTCACTCCCTCCCCTCCCCTCCCATCCTCAAAGGGAATAAGACGAACGTAGAACACATCGTTCTTCTCAAGGAAAAAAGAAAAAGAAAAAGAGAACTTGAACTCGAACTTGTAAAAGCCCACCAAAACCCCAACAAAAGTCCGTGGTTCCGTGGTATAAACAAACAAACACCTCCCCCTCAAAACCCCGTGAAATAGTGAACAGTGGAACAGCGAAAACCAGACTTTTAAGCCATATGAATTTGACTGACTGCTAACTAGACGCATTATGCATGCGGGATTATCATAACGCTCGTATCGCAAGAAGAAGAAAATAAATATATAAAAGGACGCCACCCCCCCATTACATCAAGACGTCGACTAATGTTGCTGCTGCTGCTGCTGCTGCGGCGGCGGCGGCGGCGGCGGCGGGTTGTTGTTCTGCGTATGTTGCGTGGCTAGTTGGGCGCGGAGTTGGGTGAGCTCGTTCTCCAGTGTGCTCAGGCTCTTCTTGTGTTCTTGTTCCATGTGCGCCATGCGGGCCTCGACTTCACGGACGTACTGCCACATGTCGGGCCCGCTGCCTATGACCTCGCGCATGCTGCCGCCGCTGCTGGCGCCGTGACTCGACATGCTGCCGGGCTGTGATGCGGTACCGGAGCCTGGGACCTGTTGGTGCTGCAGCATGCTGGGACCGTTGGTTTTGCCGCCTTGCGAGCCTTGCTTGGACATCATGCCGGGAGCAAGACCCGGGAGGGCAGGCAGGTGAGGAGGGTTTGCTAAAGGCGGGGCCATGCCCATGGGAGACGTGCCACGGCCGGCATTCTGGGCGAAGTTGGCGTGCATACTGGGCGAGCGCGGTATGCTGCCGTCGGGTCTGTTGATGCGATGTTGTTCTTGTCCCGGGGAGATGGGCTTCGGACTCTCCGTCATGCCGCCCTGGCTGAACATGTTTGCTTCTCGAGCCGTGTAGTGGAGACTGGACATGCTTGCTGGAGCTATGTTTGGCGCAATGTTAGTCGGATGACTGGCTAGGCTGCTGCTGGATGGTGGATACGGCGATTGAAGAAGTGACTGACCCAGCTGTGATCGGTTGACACCAAGGGGCGGGTAGGTGCTGGAATGGTGGCGATACGGACCTTGCGTAGAGTTTCCAGTGTTTTGTCTCTTACGCGCCGGCTCACTGACACGACGCCCACCGTCGTCGTCCTCATCGCCTTCGCCATCGTGCTCGTGCTGGTAGACGATGCCATCCATGCCCTCGTCCGTCCTACCATCCATCATATCGTCATCGAGGCCAAAGCTCGACCGGCGACCCGCACAGCCGCCTTGCCCTTTGTTGTGACGCGCAAGCGCATCCCCGCGCGCAAACTTGCGGCCGCATTTGGGGCAGGTATGTGGGCGCTCTCCGGTGTGCAGTTTCGTATGTCGTTTCAAATCATGCAGACGGCGGAAACGCGCTTGGCACGTAGGGCATTCATAAGGTTTCTCTTGGCTATGTGTCAAAAGATGGCTCTTGAGGTTGTGATGCCGTGTGAAATCGGTGGAGCAGTATGGGCACTTGTGACGCTTGGTAGAGGGGGACTTGGGGCTGTTCTGGTAGCCGGGCAAACTCATTTGGCGCTGTGGGGCGCGTGGATCGTGTTCTGGAGGGAGCGGACCCGGAAAAGTGAATGCGCGATTCCCAGGACCATCGCCTGGATTTGGGGCAATGGGCTGGTGGTGGGGCATTGGCGCATGCTGTTGTTGTGGCTGTTGGGGCGTGTTTTCTTGGGGTTGTATGGTCGGACCCGTGGTTGCTTGCATGGCAGTTGCGGTGGGTGCAGTGGTTGAGTCGGCGGAGCCAAAACTTGAGAGGCTCACCGGACTCGTCTGCATAGCGTCGCCCGTCACCCCCGACTGCTCGGGGATGACAAGCGACCGCGCGACCTTTTCGAGTGGGGCGCTCATCTGTGACGGCTCTGGGGGCGCGTTCTGCGGTTTATTTGAAGAAGTGGAACTGGCGCCGATCAAGCTCTGAACGACGGCCAGTTGTGGGTTTTGGCTCGTTTGATGCGACAGCTCCTCTTGACGCCTGCGCTCGTCCTCCAGGGCGGCGGCGCCGGTGAAGGGCTGGGGCGAAGGTCGGGGCGATAGCCCGCGCGGGGACTTGGTGAGGTGGGCTCCGAATGTCGCGCCGGGATGTGAATTATTGGACGGGGTGGTGGCTCGATTGGGCGCAGGAAAAGCTCCTGTATGCGTAGGCGTAAGAGCTCGAGCGGATGCCATCAGATGGGAGTCAAACAGTCACGTAGGTCACGGTGCTTGCATCCTGTCAGCGTCCATTCATTCGACCTGGCCTGTACAGCTGGTCATGAGGAGGTCTATCGCGACACGCGACGGGACGCGAGCAGCGCATTGCTCAGACATACCTCTATTCTGATAACTCTACGGGGCGCACACTGATAGATTACCTATGTGTGACACTGTTCTCATGGGGGCACTCGCCGCCAGCAATTGTTCCGAAGGGCGAGGACGGAATGCGCCGGCAATTGCGATAGCCTGGCGATTGCGGGTGGTGTGGCGGTCGCGCGGGTAGGTAGGGAGGTCGAGGCAATGGGATGCAATGCAGCGGGAGGTGCAGTCGTGGTTCGCAGTGGAGTGGATGCGACGGGCGATGGCAGGCAGCGAACCGGGTTGGGTGGAGATGGGCGTGGTGGAGATGGGCGTACGGCGCCTCAGATGCGAGCAGTGGCAGTGAGGCTGTGAGCTGAGCGGCGGGCCGACTATGAGGGAAATGGTCTTGCAGGGCGGGCGTGCGACGGAGGGGACTTTGCAGAAGGATATGCAGGCGCCTGGGACAAAGAGTACAGTGCAGCGCAGTACAGTACAGTGCAGTACAGCAAAGTGTGGAGGTGTTGTGCGTGCTGGGCGGACGGGATGGAAATGGCTGAAGGCTGGCGGTGCCGATGACGAGGCTTCAAAGTCCAAGCTGGAGACGGGCTGTTGCTGTGGCTGGATCGTGGTTTGGTTTGCCTAGCGAGTAACGACGAATCGACGATGGAGGCCGCAACACGGACCCCGGCAGAGCAGTGCGCCGGCCGGTTTCGACGGATGGCTTACTGCTTGCAGTGCAAATGGCGACGAGATGCACGAGGGAGGCGCGAAGCAATTCGGCTGGTGGGGGGATGGAGAGCGGGCAGAAGAGGCAGCAGAGCAGGCGCAGATGAAGAACGGCAGACGCAAGAAAGAAGGAAAGAAGGAAAGAAGGCTGTGTAGAAGAGGCGCCGCTGAGCCTGGAGGAGAGCGCGACCGTGGCGGGCCAATGACGGCGCGCGCCCGCCAGTCCCGAAGATGTGCCTCCAGCGAACGAGACGGCGCCACACTCTGACTAAGCCCAGGAAGGCCGCCTACCCGAGTAGCGTGGAAATATGTACAGTAGGTTGCAGTTAGTTACGGTTACAGTTACCACCACACAGTGTTGGGATGGGACTGACTGACTGACTGGGCGGGCGCATGTGCATGAGGCGAACGAGTGGTGGCCAGAGAGCCACAGACTCCACAGAGCCGCATCGCCAGGACCAACCATCTTCAATAATAGATAATAACAATCTTGGAAACCCGCCGCTACCGATATAGAAGGGATCCCTCACCATCATCACCCACGCGAGCTGAGCTGTGGCTAATCAGACTTTTCGCGCCACATCTCTATTCTATTATTCACCTTCACCACGACCGCCCCAAACTAAATCAGACCAAACCAAACCAAACAACAACAACCCCATCCAGCCCGTGTTTCGCCCTCGCCGGCCCAGTGCCGTGCCATGCCATGCCTTCCAAGGACCAAAAGCCGCAAGTCAGCCACGTCGCTGTCACCCTGTAGCGCCGCCTGTCGCACACCCCTCTTCCAAGATCCAAGTTCTTCCAGCCACGGTTCCATGCTTTCATTATTATTATTCCACACCCGCAGCACCTTCCTTGAGCGAATCGCCGCGCATTAGTCTAGTACCGGCATGCGATCGTCAGGTACATGTTACCTACACGGTGGCAAGAACGGAGAACGGCCTTGGCGCGTGCAGAGGCACAGGGCATGACGCATGCCAGCTGACAACGTATCTATCTGCATATGAACCCCCATCACTTTATTACAGTAAAGTAACATGGAGACGAAGTAAAAAGTCAAATCACTTCAACATTGCTACTTCATTACAAACACCTGCCCGTCCGTCCACCCATGCATCCCATCCGTAACCCATAATCCGTCTATGCATGCATGCAATGCCGCTCCCTACTGTCGAAACAAACAAGAAAGGAGATACTAGAGAAAATACTAGTCAAAACCCATGTCCAAGCAATGATAGGGAAGATAAAAGACAGCAAAACCCCGAGACCGGAACGCCGCGCACTGGAGGCATGGGGGAAATCTTGAGAGGACCGGAGTAGGAGATGTGCTGTACAACCATCGTTTTACATGGCGGGGGGTGTTGGATCGGCGCGGTGGTTGTGTCTCTGCCGGTTGGAGGTGTGCTCAAGTACTTCGGGTCGAACTTGGGAGAATGTCTTCACATAAAGTCGTCACTGGAAAGGGATTAGCGTTTGTTGGAGACTACAACGCTGGGTTACTCACTCTCCAAAGTCCTCTTCGTACGTGGCGGTGTCGGCCTTGTAGCTGACATCCCGAGTAGCCACCAAGCTAGCCTTCGTCTTCGCCGCCTTGCTCTTCTTCCCCCCCTTCTCAGCGGCCTTCTCCTCCTTCATCTTCTCGTTGGACAGCGTGGTCAGACCGCTGGCGATCTTCTTGATCTGGTCGCTCGGCAGCTCCTTGGCGATCTGCTTCGTGAACTCCTGCAGGAACAGCGTGTAGTGGGCCTTCTTGCTGTTGCTGACGAGGAGAGGCACCAATGTCTCCCTAAGCTTGGCGAACTGGTCCTTGCTGGTCGGGTCGAAGATCTTGAGCGAGCTCAGATCGATGACGTTATCGGGGCTGGCGTCGTCGACGAGCGTGACGGGCTTTGCGGTGACGCGCTTAACGCTGCCGCCAGCACCGCCGAAGAGATCCTCAGCGTGCCTCAGGTCGGCGTCCTGCTCCGTCTTTCGCAGTCTGGCGCGTCGCTCAGCCTCGTCCTCCTCCTCCTCGTCCTCCGACTCCGCATCCTCTGCCATTCGTCGGCGCATGTTCTCCTCCCGTCGCTCGGCGATGCGCGCCGACTTGCTCTTGTGGTTGGCCTTTGCTTCGGCTTCCGCCTTGGCTTTTGCGTCGGCGGCCTTTTTCGCTTTCTCGCGCTCGACTTCCGAATCTTCAGCGGCGTCCCATGATTCGAGGACCTGCGTAGCACCAGTCAGTACAGCTGTTCTTCGGAGTTGGAAAGGAAACGGCGGGCGGGATCAGGGCGGGCTGACGTACATCGCTGTCATCTTCCTCGTCGTCGAACTTGCCGCGACGGGCTACAATGGGAGGAGAGGAGGGAGGCGTGCTCTCGGACTCCTCGTCATCTGTCGCGCTGGTCAGTACATCTTGTTGCAAAACCGTGGGTTGTGGCCATCTGGCGCGATCGCGCAGGCGACAGGGATATGACGTACCCCATTTTCCAGGCGCCATGATTGCGGTTTGAGTGTGTGGGAGTGGTTTGCTGAGCGTGAGATGTAGAGGTGGTGCTGTGTGTGCGCTGTGTGTGTATAGCCGAGTGCGGTGGCGGTTGTTGCACTGGAATTTTGGGCGGGAGCGAGGTAAAGTGTGTGTGGGTGAAGGGAGTGGGCTGCAGTATGGAAATTAGTAGGGACGAGACAATGGGTTGGGCTGCAGACCAAGCCGGGGTCGGGCTCATCCAATTCTCGCTACTCTTGCTGACTCACACTGCAAACTGCTGTGCCCGTTGCTGCCCAATCACAGCGCATCCGCCGCCTTCTAGAAGATGCACTCTTTCGGCGATGATCGCTACACAATATAATTCTGCTCTTGCGAATTGTTTTCATGTTTTGTATCTACAGCGATTGGTGTAAAGGCAGTTCAAGTTTGATCTCATGTTTCAAGAGACGGTATTGCTTGACTTGGAGGCACGTAAATAGCCCAACGGAAGCATATCAGCCCACGCCAGCCAGGCGCTAACGGAGGAGTCATGCTCGTTGCCTTTGAGTCACTCCAGGTTGGACTTCACCGCAAAGACTGAGATGGGTATGTCGAGCAGCACATGTATTGGGCGGGATTGAACAGGTACCATGGTATGTTTGGCTTGGTTGACTTGGGGCTGCAGGCAAGAAGCATTGGCTGGTTCAACTTACAAACAGAGGGAACAACTAAAACGAACAAACGAGTTGCACACAGAAAGAAACACAAAGTAATAGGACTCGGTATATTCCTGGAAGTAGAATAGAATTGGTGCTCAATACATAGACACTAACGGTGACCACATGGGTCCTACGTGCGTGTGGCTGTAGTCTATGAGCAAATTTCAAGCGGTCCATGTTCGGGAATGACAACTGGATACTATGGAATGGAATGAGAGGTCCCAGCAATCAAGTAAAGCCAGTCGGGAGTCGGCATGGTGAGGTGAAGGCGGAGTTGGATCGGAGGATCACGTGCCTCCCCCAAACGGCTAGCGCATGTCTTCTGGATTCGTGGTCGAGCTCCTTTACCAGAAAACGGCAGCTCCTCCACAATCTCAATCTCACGATACCACCGCGACCCCCGACACTCCCTCGTTTCCTATTGCGCGCATCCGGCGTTTATGCTCTGGGTCTAATTCTCTCTTCATTAACTTCGATACCCCTTCGTCAACAGCGCCCTCACTCCCGGTGAGCTCGGAGCTGCTTTGGCGCAAACATGTCCTCACGACAGATCCCCTTATCTGTGACGCAGCCGACGCTGGTATGGATGCGCCCACTCTGACTGTATGACCTCGCTAACAATGGCTGTGATAGCTCACGAACCTCAACATCCTCGTACGTGTCCATCTCCAGGCAGCTGAAAAGACCGCAGCGGGAAGGGACAACAAGCTAACAGAAGACACAGCCGGCATCGATATCATGGCAGAATTGCGTATGTATACACCAGACGCTGCGTTCACTGCATTCACTATGGACACGGCTAACCCGATCCCAGACGCTCGAGTCGGACAAGTACGTCTGCGTGCGCCAGCAGAACAACGAGGCCAACACGCCCGCCGAGACCGTCATCATCGACCTCAAGAACACAAACAATGTCATCCGGCGACCAATCCGCGCCGACAGCGCCATCATGCACTTGACCGAGCCCATCATCGCCCTCAAAGCCCAAGGCCGGACTCTGCAGCTGTTCAACCTCGAGACGAAGCAGCGCCTGCAGACGTACGCCCATCACGAGGATATCCAGTTTTGGCGGTGGATCAGCCAAACCACATTGGCTCTTGTCAGCACAAAGTCGGTGTTCCATTGGGATGTGCTCGATGGAAACAACCCACCCACCCCCCGCAAGATCTTTGATCGCCAAGAGCAGCTCGAGAATAACCAGATCATCAACTACGTTACTAACGATGACGAGAGCTGGTCATGTCTGGTTGGAATTGCCTCTAACCCGGCCGGAGGCATTCGTGGCAACATGCAGCTGTTCTCCAAGGCGCGCAACGTCAGCCAGCCTCTTGAGGGTCATGCCGCGACTTTCGGCACAATCCGTCTCGACGGCGCTCAAACCGACACAAAGCTCTTCGCTTTTGCCGTCAAGTCGACCTCCGGTGACGCCAAGATCAACATCGTGGAGGTGGATCACAACGCCGCAAACCCGGCCTTCCCAAAGCGACTGATCCCAATTCACTGGCCTGCGGAGGGCACCGGCGACTTCCCCCTTGGTATTCACATCGCCCACAAGTACGGCATCCTGGTCGTCGTCACCAAGTTCGGTTTCATCCACCTTCACGACCTCGAGACGGGAACTGCTCTGTTCCTTAACCGGATATCAGAAGAAACCGTCTTCACCACCGCGCGCGATGACGACGGCACTGGTGTTGTGGTGATCAACAAGCGCGGCCAGGTTCTGCACACGACGATCAAGGAGGATGCGCTGATTCCATACATCATGGAGAACCCGGCGTGCGCGGAGATCGCTTACAAGCTAGCTTCCAAGGGCGGTCTTCCGGGCGCCGACCAGCTGTATGCCACGCGCTTCGAGAACCTCATGCAACAGCAGAATTACACCGAGGCTGCCAAGGTTGCCGCCAGCTCGCCCCGTGGATTCCTCCGCACTACGCAGACGATCAACAGGCTGCGACAGATCCCCGCACAGCCTGGGCAGATCACGGTGCTTTTGCAATACTTTGGTCAATTGCTCGACAAGGGTGGCTTGAACAAGGAAGAAACCCTGGAGTTGGCGCGTCCCGTCTTCGCCCAAGGCCGCAAGCACCTCATAGAGAAGTGGCAGAAGGAGGGCAAGTTGCACTGCTCCGAAGAGCTAGGAGATATCGCAAAGCCACATGACCTCAACTTGGCCTTGGCTATCTACAAGGAGGCGAACGTGCCGCAGAAGACGGTTGCTGCACTTGCGGAGTTGGGTCACTTCGACCTCATCCTGCAGTACTGCCAGTCGGTTGGCTATAACCCCGACTACAACGTCCTGCTTCAGCACAGTAAGTTGTGGACGATAGAGTCATCTGCAAAATGCTTTTTTGCCTTTGAGCAAGCTTTACTGACATTTCTTAGTTGTTCGTGTCAACCCCGAAAAGGGCGCCGAGTTCGCGTCCAGCTTGGCCAAGCATGAAGGTGGTCCGCTCATCAGCATCGACCGCGTCGTCGACATTTTCCAGTCCCAGGGCATGATCCAGCAAGCGACCGCTTTCCTTTTGGATGTACTCTCCAACAACCTGCCTGAGGAGGGCCATCTCCAGACAAAGCTCCTCGAGATGAATCTGCTCAACGCCCCGCAGGTGGCGGATGCGATTCTCGGAAACGAAATGTTCTCGCACTACGACAAGGCTCGCATTGCTCAGCTCTGCGAGAATGCTGGACTTCTGACCCGTGCCTTGGAACACACCGAAGATCCCTCGTCGATTAAGCGTATGATCGTGCAGACCGACAAGATCCCCGAAGAATGGCTGCTCAATTACTTTGGAAAGCTTACTGTCGAACTTTCACTCGACTGCATGGACCATATGCTCACGCAAAACATTCGACAGAACCTGCAGGCCGTCATTCGAATCGCCCAAAAGTACTCCGATCTGTTGGGCGCCACCAACATCATCGATCTCTTGGAGAAGCACCGCACCGCTGAAGGCTTGTATTTCTTCCTTGGTTCCATTGTCAATGTCAGCGAGGATAAGGATGTGCACTTCAAGTACATTGAGGCTGCTACGACCGTTGGCCAGCTGAACGAGGTTGAGCGAATTTGCAGGGAGTCTAACTTTTACGACCCAGAAAAAGTCAAGAACTTTCTCAAGGAAGCCAATCTTACTGAGCAGCTACCTCTTATCATCGTCTGCGATCGTTTCAACTTCATCCACGACTTGGTCCTCTTCCTCTACAAGAAGCAGCAATTCAAATCGATCGAGGTTTACGTACAGCGCGTGAATCCAGCTCGGACGCCCGCTGTCATCGGTGGACTGCTCGACGTGGACTGTGACGAGGGAATCATCAAGGGCCTTTTGGCTTCAGTTACCCCTTCCTCTATCCCGATCGACGAGCTCGTTGCAGAAGTCGAATCGCGGAATCGTTTGAAGCTTTTGCTGCCTTTCTTGGAGCAAACACTTGCAGCTGGTAACCAGCAACAAGCCGTGTACAACGCGCTTGCCAAGATCTACATTGACAGGTACGTAAACCCAGTGTTCGAGATGCTTGTGAAACATAATACTAACTCTGCACTTCAAGCAACAACAATCCGGAGAAGTTCCTGAAGGAGAACGATGCGTACGACACCCTCGTGGTCGGAAAGTACTGCGAGAAGCGTGACCCCAACCTGGCCTTCATCGCCTACAGCAAGGGCCAGAACGACTTGGAGTTGATCAACGTCACCAACGAGAACTCAATGTTCAAGGCTCAAGCTCGTTATCTCCTCGACCGCGCCGATACTGAGGTCTGGGACTTTGTGCTCAACCCGAACAACATGCATCGCCGATCTTTGGTCGATCAGGTCACCTCCACGGCCGTCCCAGAGAGCACAGATCCCGACAAGGTCTCTATTGCTGTCAAGGCTTTCATCACTAGTGACATGCCTGCGGAGCTCATTGAACTGCTCGAGAAGATCATCTTGGAGCCTTCCACATTCAGCGACAACCCTTCGCTCCAGAATTTGCTCATGCTTACGGCGGCCAAGTCTGATCGTGGTCGTATGATGGGCTACATTCATCAGCTGGAGCACTACACACCCGAGGATATCGCCCAGCAGTGTATTGAGGTCGGCATGTATGAAGAGGCTTTTGAGATCTTCAAGAAGCACGAGAGCCACGTTGACGCCGTCAACGTGCTTATCGAACACATTGTCAGCGTGGACCGAGCCCAGGAATATGCGGAGCGTGTCGATACTCCCGAAGTCTGGAGCAGGGTTGCAAAAGCCCAGTTGGATGGACTGCGTGTCACCGACTCTATCGAATCTTACATTCGCGCTGGAGACCCAACCAATTTCCTGGAAGTGATTGAGGTTGCCACGCACGCCGGCAAAGACGAGGACTTGATCAAGTTCTTGCGCATGGCTCGCAAGACACAGCGTGAAGTCCCCGTCGACACCGCCTTGGCTTTCTGCTATGCGCGCACCAACCAGCTGCCCGAGCTTGAAGACTTCTTGAGTTCCACCAATGTTGCCGATGTCCAAGCTTCCGGAGACAAGGCGTACGAAGAGGGTTACCATGAGGCTGCGAAAATCTTCTACACCAGCATTTCCAACTGGGCTAAGCTCGCCACCACCCTCGTCCATCTCGAGGATTACCAGGCTGCTGTGGAGTGTGCTCGCAAGGCCAACAGCATCAAGGTCTGGCGACAGGTCAACGAGGCATGCGTTGCCAAGAAGGAGTTCCGTCTCGCTCAAATCTGTGGTCTCAACCTCATTGTCCACGCTGAAGAGCTTGCGGACTTGGTCAAGCAATATGAGCGCAACGGCTACTTCGACGAACTCATCAGCCTCCTTGAGGCCGGCCTTGGTCTTGAGAGAGCTCACATGGGCGTGTTTACAGAGGTTGGAATTGCGCTCTCCAAGTACCATCCTGAGCGTGTCATGGAGCACCTTCGTCTTTTCTGGTCCCGCATCAACATTCCCAAGATGATCAAGGCCTGCGAGGAGGGTCATTTGTGGCCTGAACTCATCTTCTTGTACGTCCATTATGACGAGTGGGACAACGCTGCTCTGGCTATGATGGAGCGCGCGGCCGATGCCTGGGAGCACCAGTCTTTCAAGGATACGATCACCAAGGCCACCAACGTTGAGATCTACTACCGCGCTCTGGGCTTCTACCTCGAGGAGCAACCAACTCTGCTTACCGACCTGCTGCAAGCGCTCACTCCTAGAATCGACGTCAACCGCGTTGTCCGCATGTTCCTGAAGTCGGACAATATCCCTCTTATCAAGCCATTCCTGCTCAATGTGCAGCCTCAGAACAAGCGTGAGGTCAACCATGCGCTCAACGACTTGTTGATCGAGGAGGAGGACTACAAGACTTTGCGCGACTCGGTCCAAAACTTTGACAACTACGATGCCATGGACCTTGCACAGCGTCTTGAGAAGCATGACCTGGTCTTCTTCCGCCAGATCGCTGCCAACATCTACCGCAAGAACAAGCGATGGGACAAGTCAATCGCGCTGTCGAAGCAAGACAAGTTGTTCAAGGATGCTATTGAGACTGCGGCCATGTCTGGCAAACCCGACGTTGTTGAAGAGCTGCTCCGCTACGTAAGTTATCCGTCGGTGTATCTAAGTATGGATGCTAATCATTTTTCTAGTTTGTCGACATTGGCAGCCGCGAGTGCTACGTCGGTATACTGTATGCATGCTATGATCTTATCCGCCCGGATGTCATCTTGGAGATTTCATGGCGTAACGGCCTCAACGACTTCACCATGGTAAGCAGTCTTCAATTGACGCGATCCAAGCAAATGCTAATTCATCATCTTTAGCCGTACATGATCAATTTGCTCTCCCAGCAGGCGGCGGCCATTGATTCGCTCAAGAAGGACAATGAGGAGCGCAAGATCCGCGAGGCGTCGCAGCAAAAGAAGGAGGAAGACACGCCCATCCTCGGATCGCGCCTTATGCTCACGCAGGGACCGATCGCGTCGGCACCTTCGCCTGGGCCCTACGGACAACCCAACGGGGTGGCTCCGCAACCCACCGGCTATCGGGCCTTTTAAGCTTCTACCTGTACAGTTGATATTCGGCGGTGACGAAGTAGCAAAAAAGCGAGCGGTTTAGTGAACGGGCTAGCATATCATGCGGGTTTTTTTTTCCTGGGGAGTTAGCGAAATGTACTCTACACGGCGTTAAGACGGGTTGAGGGGGGGTGGGTGTGGGGATTGCCGAAGAGATCTGGGGCAGCAGCATATCTTCTTCATTCTTCCATGAGGATTTGCAGCATATGTGCGCCCAAGGGGCGGTTTTTCCCAAACTCGTGTATTCTACAAGCCAGTTAATTCGATTTCTCCGGTCTCCTACTTTGGGTGTATGCATGTACTGTATGTGACGGATTCTGTGAGGCTGGATCAATTGATGGTGGGTTTCTTGGTCTCTTGGTGCTTGTTTGGAAAGGTGCGTGTGCGTGGACCCCCCATGTGGAGACCGCAGACGCGGTGTTTGACGAGTGCGTCCAGCTTTTTAGTTGTGGATGCATGATCGCTGCCAAGAGCGCCTCGGCGCTGCGGGCTCTTTTTCACATGGGCGTGTGCTAAATTGGGGATATTTGTATGGGTCACGGGAGTTAGAGTCCGACTCGTTGGAGTTAGAGATGCGATGATGCGCAGGGCGAGACGAATAGACATGCAAAGAAAGAAAGTCGGAGTCAAGCAGGTAAACATCAGGCAGCTTTCTCGCAATTATTGTCCGTATAGCTCTGCCAGAGTCACGACACGGGGCTTCACACAGCACCTCTACTGCAGGCTTGCTTCGACGACGCGAGAGCCGTGTACCTAGGCACCGTCGGTGTTTACAGACGGTGGATCCCCCGATCCCCCATTGCAGCGCCTAGAAGATTTAATGTTTCGTGCGCGCACTTATCACGGCTTGGCTAAACATGATACTGTAGATTAAGCTTCCATGGAATCTGCACTGTCGTGGCGGGTCGCAGAGACCGAAAGAAGAAGACGAAAGGAAGCATGAGGCATGAGCATGAGCATGAGCATGAGCCGTGGCCTTTGCCTTGCGCTTATGCGGCGATCATAAGATGCAAGGCAAGATCTGCGTCATCACCCCCAAGGACCCTCGGACTTCTCTCCCCCGTTCTTCGGCTATCACGACAAGGCGCACCGCAACATCGAAAATCAAAAAAAGTACTTGCATTGGGCTGAGCCGAAGCAAAGCGCAGCGCAGCGCAACGCGTGGTAGTCGAATGACATCCGCTTCGCCGTCTACCATAGCTACGTACGGTACATACAGGCTAGCCGGCGTGCATACATGTCTCGGGCTGGTGGGAAGCGGAGCGGGCGGTGAGGCAAGTGTTATGTACTCCGTATGGTATGAGGGACTCTAGATGTGAGAGACGGCGTTCTGAGGCACATGGCGGACAGAGATTTTCTGGGCAGGCTCCACGCACGGGGGACGGGGGAAGGGGGAGGGGGACCCCGAGAAGGGCGTGGGGAAGCTGGGTTTGAGCAGTGTGCGAGAAAGATTGTGCTGTGGGCACTCGGGGGCATGGGATGGATGGATGGATGGGCGGATGGGGGTGTGTATGCAATAAGATTTACAGCGGTGATGTCGTCGGCGCGGGGGTTTTGCGGTGGAGAGTCTATCGACAATCTAACGAGACGAGACGAGACGAGACGGGGGGAAGGGACTGGGAGGAGGGGCAGCTGCAGCAGCTTCAACAAAGGGAAGGGAGCTCTAGCCTGCATCTGGTCCGGGCCCCTAGAGCTGCCCTCAGTGCCCTGCCACTCACGCAGAGTCACGCTGCACATGTCCACGCGTGTTGCTTTTTGCCCGCCAAACAGTGGACAGCTTCGACACCAGCACCGTCTAAGCCTTGGTATTGGATTGGTAGACCGACGGAGCCGGAACCGTCTTGCACTTGCTCTTGCTCCGTCTCGGGCGCGATACCGATAACGCCCAGAAAATATATACTGTCCCTCCGCTCTTGCCTGCCCACCAACCCTCCAACCTTCGCTCCCTCACTCACTCACTCCACTTCTTCTCCCCTCCCGCCCTCCTCTACCTCCAACTGTCTACACACACACATCACACACTGCCATCCAGCATGGCTACGCTCGCAGTAGACAAGAACACCGCTGCGGAAGCTTCGGCCATCGACGACAACGACTACGATGAGGAGCACGGCGAGCACCACCCGCACCGCAACTCGGTGCACCACCACCTGCGTGCCAGCAGCTCCATCATGCAGCTCAAGAAGATCCTAGGTATATACCTCAATTCCCTCAATGGCACGCCGGAAGCTTCGTAGCCCCGCTAACATTCAGCTTAACAGTTGCCAATCGAGGCGAGATCCCCATCCGCATCTTCAGGACCGCTCACGAGCTGTCCCTGCACACTGTCGCCGTCTACAGCCATGAGGACCGGCTCAGCATGCACAGGCAAAAGGCCGACGAGGCCTACGAGATCGGCCACCGCGGCCAGTACACGCCTGTCGGTGCCTATCTCGCCGGCGACGAGATCATCAAGATCGCGCTCCAGCACCAGGTCAACATGATCCACCCGGGCTACGGTTTCCTGTCGGAGAACTCGGAATTCGCGCGCAAGGTGGAGGAAGCTGGTCTTATCGTGAGTCTTACCCACCCTTGTTGATGCTATGACGGCATGCCACTACCGTGAGCTGCACATCACATGCAGCCGCACGTCTCATCTCGCCTCTATTGAGCCGATCTCTCCGAGGCGGCCCCGGGAGGGGGTCCGCTGTTGCATGTGCGCGCGGGCCACCAACCACAGTTATACTTTTTGCAATTGAAAGCTAATTCTCCATCTCAGTTTGTTGGCCCGTCCTACAAGACGATTCTTGCCTTGGGCGACAAAATCTCAGCCCGTAAGCTCGCCATCCAGTGCAAAGTGCCTGTGGTGCCCGGCACAGAGAACCCCGTCGAGAGGTTCGAAGAAGTCAAGGAGTTCACCGACAAGCATGGCTTCCCCATCATCATCAAGGCCGCTTTTGGCGGTGGTGGTCGTGGTATGCGTGTGGTGCGCGAACAGGCCACACTCAAGGAGAACTTTGAGCGAGCCACATCGGAAGCCAAGTCGGCCTTTGGCGACGGCACCGTCTTCGTCGAGCGCTTCCTCGACAAGCCCAAGCACATTGAGGTTCAGCTTCTCGGTGACAACTACGGCAACGTCGTCCACCTGTACGAGCGTGACTGCAGTGTCCAGCGTCGTCACCAGAAGGTGGTTGAGATTGCTCCGGCCAAAGATCTGCCGGTCGAGACTCGCGATGCTATTCTTGCCGATGCTGTCAGGCTTGCGTCGTCGGTCAACTACCGAAATGCTGGTACTGCCGAGTTCTTGGTTGATCAGCAAAACCGCTACTGTAAGTTAATTCCCAGCATTGCTTGGTTCATGCCACTAATATATTCTAGATTTCATCGAGATCAACCCGCGTATTCAAGTCGAGCACACCATCACGGAAGAAGTCACGGGCATCGATATCGTCGCTGCGCAGATCCAGATCGCCGCCGGTGCGTCTCTCGAGCAGCTCGGCCTCACACAAGATCACATCTCCACTCGAGGCTTTGCCTTCCAGTGCCGTATCACGACCGAAGACCCTGCCAATGGTTTCGCGCCGGATACGGGAAAGATTGAGGTGTACCGTTCCGCAGGCGGTAACGGCGTCCGTCTGGACGGGTAAGTGATCGTCAAAGGTGTTGCTGGAAAAGATACTGATTGCAACTGCAGAGGCAACGGTTTTGCCGGTGCTATCATCACCCCGCATTACGACAGTATGCTTGTGAAGTGCTCGTGCCGTGGCTCCACATACGAAATCGTCCGCCGAAAGATGCTTCGTGCACTGGTTGAGTTCCGCATCCGTGGTGTCAAGACCAACATTCCCTTCCTCCTGAAGCTCCTCACACACGAGACCTTCATCGAAGGCCAGTGCTGGACGACCTTCATCGACGATACGCCCGCCCTATTCAACCTAATCGGCTCCCAGAACCGTGCTCAGAAGCTGCTTGCTTATCTCGGCGAGCTTGCCGTCAATGGTAGCCAGGTGAAGGGACAGGTTGGTGAGCCCAAATTCAAGGGTGAGATCAAGATCCCCGTTCTCCACGACTCGAACGGCAACAAGATCGACACGTCTGTTCCGGCCACCACGGGATGGAGGAACATCCTTCTCAAGGACGGTCCTGAGGGCTTTTCCAAGGCTGTCCGCGCCAACAAGGGCTGTCTCATCATGGACACTACCTGGCGCGACGCCCATCAGTCTCTGCTCGCCACTCGTGTGCGAACTGTTGACCTCCTCAACATTGCCAAGGAGACTTCTCACGCTTACTCCAACGCCTGGGCTCTTGAGTGCTGGGGTGGAGCGACCTTTGATGTTGCCATGCGTTTCCTCTACGAGGACCCGTGGGATAGGCTGAGGAAGATGAGGAAGCTTGTGCCCAACATCCCCTTCCAGATGCTTCTGCGTGGAGCCAACGGTGTTGCGTATTCTTCGCTTCCCGACAACGCCATCTACCACTACTGCGAGCAGGCCAAGAAGAATGGTGTTGATATCTTCCGTGTCTTTGACGCCCTGAACGATGTCGAGCAGCTTGAAGTCGGTATCAAGGCTGTTCTCAAGGCTGGCGGTGTCGCTGAGGGGACCGTGTGCTATTCAGGAGATAGTGAATGCTCCCATTCCTTGATCCTTTGCTTGATGCTAACATGTTATAGTGTTGAATCCCAAGAAGAAGTACAACCTCCAGTACTACCTCTCTCTCGTTGAGAAAATCGTCGGCATGGGCGCCCATATCCTGGGTATCAAGGACAGTTAGTATACCCCAGGTGCAAAGTCCACTCACTGAGCTTTGCTGACTTTTTACCCCCTTAGTGGCTGGTGTCATGAAGCCCAAGGCTGCTACTCTCCTCATTGGCGCCATCCGCGAGAAGTACCCCGATCTTCCCATCCATGTGCACACCCACGACTCCGCCGGTACCGGTGTCGCTTCCATGGCTGCGTGCGCCAAAGCTGGTGCCGACGCTGTTGATGCCGCCACTGACAGCATGTCTGGAATGACATCTCAGCCCAGCATTGGTGCTCTCCTTGCCTCTTTGGAGGGTAGCGACTTTGAGACTGGCCTCGATGCTCACATGATCCGTCATCTCGACGCCTACTGGGCTCAGCTCCGTCTCCTCTACTCGCCCTTTGAGGCTGGTCTTACCGGTCCCGATCCCGAGGTGTACGAGCACGAGATTCCCGGTGGCCAGCTCACCAATCTCATCTTCCAAGCCTCACAGCAGGGTCTCGGTGAGCAGTGGGCTCAGACCAAGAAGGCCTACGAGCAGGCCAACGACTTGCTCGGCGATATTGTCAAGGTCACGCCGACTTCCAAGGTCGTTGGTGACTTGGCTCAATTCATGGTATCCAACAGCCTGACTTATGACGATGTCCTCAGCAAGGCCGAGCAGCTCGATTTCCCGTCCTCAGTCCTAGAGTTCTTTGAGGGTCTCATGGGTCAGCCCTACGGCGGTTTCCCTGAGCCGCTTCGCTCGCAGGCTCTCCGCGACCGTAGAAAGATGGACAAGCGCCCTGGCTTGTATCTTGAGCCTGTTGACCTTGTCAAGATCAAATCCGAACTCAAGTCCAAGTGGGGCGACGCCACCGAGTGCGACGTTGCTTCCTACGTCATGTACCCCAAGGTCTTTGATGACTACAAGAAGTTCACCAGCAAGTACGGTGACCTCTCCGTCCTGCCGACCCGCTACTTCCTGTCTCGTCCCGAGATTAGTGAGGAGTTTCACGTCGAGCTCGAGAAGGGTAAGGTGCTCATCCTGAAGCTCCTTGCCATCGGTCCCCTGTCCGAGCAGACTGGCCTCCGTGAGGTCTTCTACGAGGTCAACGGCGAGACGCGTGCCGTCACTGTCGAAGACAAGCACGCCGCCATTGAGAACGTGAGGAGGCCCAAGGCTGATCCTATGGATACCAGCCAGGTTGGCTCGCCCATGTCTGGTGTGCTTGTTGAGGTTCGCGCCAAGGAGGGTGGCGATGTCATGAAGGGCGACCCGATTGCTGTCCTCAGCGCCATGAAGATGGTAAGTGTCTCCGACCTGATACAAACGTGGGTGCAGCAGCTAATAAGTATTACAGGAGATGGTTATTTCAGCACCTCACTCCGGAAAGATCGGCAACCTGTCTGTCCGCGAAGGCGATTCGGTCGACTCTGGAGACCTCGTCTGCAAAATTGTCAAGTGAGCTATACTGCGGAATGAAATTAAAGTTATTTGAATTTTCGCTTTTGGATTTTTTGCTTCGTTTTTTGATGAAATCTTTGACCTTTTGTTCTCTGCGTAGTTTCTGGTACCTCTTAGATGACACGGACTAACACTGGTGCAAAGCTCCACGGCAGATAGATCGACAGAGAAGACGAATGAGGACGACAGGATCAAGGCGTTGAAGAAGCGGCTGCAGAAGCTGGAGCGTCTCCGCAGGGTTTCGGCTCCCAAGGTGGCTCCGGCTGCTGGCTCCGCATCTGCATCTCCTGCCTAGACTGACTTGCCGAAAGTCTCCTATCTTCCTTCTCTCTCGCTCTTGCGCTTTTTCCTTGGCGAAAAGTGTCTCGGGGTTGGGATTGGGAATGGGAGGTTGGATGAATGGAACGGTATGGTATGGTATGGTATGGTCTTGGATGATATAGCATGATTGTCTGGTTCTTTCCTTTACCTTTCGGACCGGGGAGTCGGCGGATGTACAGGGATAGGGATGGCGAATGGAAGGCGAAGGCGAAGGTGTTATGATGTGATGCCTTTGGTTTCGCTGTGGATATCTGAAATGAGTTCTCCGGATCTTTTGGTGTTGGTTCTGCTTGTGATGTTGATTGATGAGGATGAGGATGAGGGTGAGGATAGGTCATCGTATTTTTATACGAGTTACTATCCATCTAAGGTATCCTAAAAAAAGAGGGGGAAAGGAGAAGCTGCCATGCCCTTGCCGCCTAAGTGTCATCACAATCGTATGTTATCTTGTAGGTGGGTGGGTAGTAGTGGTGGCGTTGTTAGGGGTGGGGGGATAGGGGGTAGTAGAGGGCGTGCTGATAGTAACAGTGATGCTAATGATCAGAGATGGTTATACAACCAGTTGCTCTCCAGGAGTAAGTTTGTGGGATGTGGGAGTATCTAGTACTAGATATCTATCTCTGTAACCATCTAGGTATCCTCCCTTTTGCCGTCGAAAATGTTAGTTTTACTTGTAACTATACAATCAAGACATGAACGCTAATATGAACTAACTGGAAAACAAACAAACAAACAAACTGTTCTACTATTCTACTCTTAATTCTCGACTCTCGACTCTCGACTCTTGACTCTCGACCCTTTACTGCATAGGAGGCTACTGCCTTGAAAAGCAAGCATCCCAGAGCCAGACCTAGCCTATTCTATTCATCTCCCTTGAATGTTACAAGGTCGAGTCTGCACATCGTCGTCCCCGGGAGGGGAGAGTATAGTGTAGTATGATGTGGTATAGTACAGCGTCCCTAATAATTACACCGCTGCGTAGAGAACCGCGAGCTTGAGGCCACGGTACGCCTCTATATCCCTCTGAACTGAAGCGCGGGGTCCGCGTCGCGTTCAACATTCTCGATCGGCGGGCTCGACGTGCTGGGATTCTAGAGCGTGGGCGTGGGCGTGGAGCCATATAGTTGCTAGTTGCTAAACTTTCCTCGCGGAAAAAAGGTTATGGAGGGACTTGTAAGCGTGTGGCTTCCAACTCTCTCTCTAGGTAAAGTACTACGCGTTGGAGAAAGAAAGAAAGAAAGAAAGAAAGAAAGAAAGAAAGAAAGAAAGAAAGAAAGAAAGAAAGAAAGAAAGAAAGAAAGAAAGAAAGAAAGAAAGA
>ML977063.1:0-32140 GCA_010015675.1 Byssothecium circinans | reverse complement strand
ACTCGCTCTACAATATGCTCTCGGTGCCTATATACTGTCTTACATCTAGGATGGTTCCATCCGATCTATAGTTAACTGCCTAGGTGGTAGTAGTCTAGGATAGCCTAGATTACTAACCTATAGTATTTAACTACTAGGTAATAAGGAGTATATATAGAAATAAGAGTAGATTAATATAAGTATTAAATATACTCTTATATTCTAACACTAACTACGTCCCTTTATCCTATCTATCCTATCTATCCTAGTCCCCTATGGGACCTCTAGGACTCCTAGGACACTAGGATAGTTACGTAACCTTGCTTACTATCCGTAACTATCTGTCTAGTTATGGCGCGTAGCTGGTTATTACATAAGTATAGCAACCCCGCGTTTAGATTGTAATACTATAGTTATCTTATTATAGTAGCTATAGCCTTCTATTATAGCCTTTATTTAAGAGGAGAGTTAGAGAAAAGAGAAGGTTCTCTAGTAAGTTTAGTTATACTTAGTAGAATCCTTTTAGTTTTTAAAGCTAGTTTAGCTAGTTTTAAAGAAAAAAATTTGTATTTTACCTTTACAATATTTCTATTAGTATATTATATTAAAAAAGTCTAAATAAGCTAAAGGGGATGTTTATTTAGTGCTTACCTTAGTTATTAATATATCTACCTCTAAGTATTTCTTAACTATAACGTTAATATAATATCTATACTATAATAATTCTTATAAATAAAGAAGGTTATTATAGACAAATAAAATTACCTTAATTTAGATACTATAGTAGTAATTAAATACTAAAAGTATTTTCTTTAAACTAGTATACTTTTATAGATCTATTATAGATTCTAAATTAGGAAATATTATTAAGTAATATTAAGTAAGTAAGTAAAGTAAAGGGGTGAATTTTTACTTTACTTGCTTGTTAGACACACTAAGTGCGTTAGAGAGGTCCTACCTGCAAAAGCATGCTAAAGAAGTCAAACCTTAGTCTCGTACGTACGAGCTAATCCAAATCTTTAATGCTTGTGGTCATTCCTAAAAGTCGCTATCGAGCATTATTAGTCCGCCCAACGTAATATTCCTGTGGTATCCAAAGCCAATCGATACAGTAATCGAGATTCTTAAATCCTTAAAATTCTTAAGAGTTTAAGCAGAGCCTGTGTTTCAGACTGATCTAAAGCAAGCTGCGACATCGACCCAAACTGCACGATCTTCCAACTTACGCTCCCTAGCTATCCCGTAAACACAGCGCCAAAGTCATGGTCCGACGAAACCTCGATCTAGATAATGCAGCTGTTCCTTTCCCTTGTCTCCCAGCTACTTTGCCACCATCTAATAAAGCCTCTATATCTGTTCTCTTCGTCAAAGTTAGTGTAGTGTATGTTAAACTCCCGCTTTCAATCTTCACTTCACGATTTCGCTGGCTATACGGATGGAATTATGATGTGCTGATAGGTGGATTGTATCCGGGCTACGGCACGGAGTGGGACTTTGGACTGCGCGGTTTGACGCTCGAACTCGCGTTCCCCGTCACACAAGCCAACGCAGTGCTTAAACGGGTTCGCAAAGCATTTGACGACGAGCTCAAGAAGGGAATCGTGATGACTTCCACATAAAGCTCTGGCATCAACATCAAGTTTGGAAAAGCGTACTTCGACTTCCTCGGCCAAGTCACGTATAATACATAGGATGGTGGAGACTGGAGCAAGGGTGCAATCATGTTTGATTTCCCAACCTTCAAGCCGACAGTCGGGGATGGGTTGAGGTTCAACGAGCCGTTTTATCACCGGCTGGCCGAGGATCTAATCAGAGAGTTTCCGTGTAGACCACATTGGACGAAGAATACGAGGGAGGTGTTTGAGCTTGCGAGAGAGAAGCTAGATGCGAGTCACCTGGCAAGATTCAAGGCGGTGAGAGAACGATTTGATCCGAAAGGGATGTATAAGAGTGTGGTGGGTGATATTCTCGGTTTGTACAACTGAGCAAAGAGCGGCGGAAATGATGTGCTTTATTGGCATGTCGTAATCGAATGATTTTTCACACGCTTGCTCCTATACTTATGACTCCTTTCCCATGTTACAGCGACGAAATACTCAAGGAGAGCATCATCAATCACCCAAAATGATTCTAGCGACAACCAAACAGACCATTTGAAGTCTGTACGGCGAGGTATGCATCGCTTAGTGACCGAGGGCCGATAAAGTATGCTCAAACGTTGGCTCAGTCTCTTTTCGGCATGATGCAAAGCCTAAGAGCAATCTTTCTTGTTTCACATCTTTGCGCGGTACGCATGGGACGGCCAGCACTAGAATCATGTGTTGGCCAATACTAGATCTATTAAGCCGTTAAAAGTGCCTTAGGGGTATGGAAATTTACATATAGACCTCTATTATCGCAGCAGCTCTCTGGGCTGAACCAACCTTCACCATGACATGGTTCGAAATCTTCAAAATCACCTTCATGAAGTCATGGCCTTCTTCCGGGGATCTACAATAAGCCTTCCTATTTGTTTTGCGGCGACTGCGGATATCGGAAATTCTCCTTGGATCTCAGACCTAGAAATTTGTATCTAACATCTCATGGTCTTGTTCCTGATGGAATACTCCTCTTCATCATCTACGTATCATAATAACACTCCTCGTCCTTGTCCTCCTGCTATAACAGTACATTCTTTTTCGACCAACTCCTTCTGCATCGTGCCTAGTCTCCTGTGCCTCAACGGAGTCTCAAAGGCATCATGAGCATGAATCTGGCTGATGAGAGCTTAGATGGTGGAATTGAAGTATATAACGGAAGGCATCTTTAGTCATGGCAATAGGTCAAAAAATTCTAAGCTAGTGTCTTCAAGCTCGTGTACTCCTCAAACATACTTTCACGTCAGAATCCATAGTTATCATGAGAATTCATAATGCCTACGCGCTCGTAGCCTTCAGCGCTGCCGCTCTGGCTACCCTCAATCCATCTCTTTTGCACCCCCCATGACCACTTTCGACGGAGATAACGTATGCGATGTCCCAAACATGACCCTTGATGAGGTAACTCCCCTCGTATGCAATACAGTATCCCCACTGACGTGTAAAGCCCCACTCTGATTGCCCAAAGAAAGACAACCACGACCTCGACGAACGGTTTCTGCTCCAGCACGATTAAAACTGATGCCGATGAGGAGAGAATCTGTAAGGCCTACTGTGAACTTCGCATTTCCGTCCATTACGGCCGCGAGGAGCTGTTCAAAATGGCGGCCTGCACAGGGCCGCAGACCTGTACCGTCAACGCGGGCGAATCGATCTCCTATACGAGCACTTGGGATGTCAATATGGGTTTCTCGTTAGGGAAGCGGGAGAATAACGATACGGACGTCCAGTCTGAACTGATCCTCAAAAGAGAAGACAGTGCGGTTAAAAGCATGGAGGCAACGTTCAAGCTGGTGCGAGCTACAGCTACAGCAAGACGGTCGCGTACTCGCGAAGCACTGCGTGGCAAAATGAGCTGAAGGAGGCGAGTGCGGATATGTGACCTTTGTGCCATGGATGATCGTATGTTTTGCACATTTTGATACAGAATATTAGACTGACTATATACAAGGAGTCGCGTGGCACTCTCACTTCAGCCGAACACCAAGACGTTGCTCTCGTTGGTGAATCAAGGACTTTATGTGACACTCAGAAGCTGCATAACACGGAGAACTACTGTAATACTACTCCGTATCTCAACAGCGACGGCAAGGCTGATGGAAAGGTGATTATGGTACGTACTGATTGCGAAAAGGAGGGTTGTTGCCCATGAACCAGCAGCTGGATATTTACCACTATCCGGGTGTGTCTAGCGGAAGGCCTCCGACTTTGGTTCATGGATACGTAGTCATTGCGCGCTTTCATATGAGTCAATCGAGCGTCTGCGGGGCAGGCTATCGAAATAGGTTCCACGTCTATCGTACAGTGGGGTATCAGTCATGTCCTTGTTTTTGTATTCACTTGCCACAGAAACTTCCCTATATCTTAACATATAATCCTACATATGACATCTTATCAGATGTGAAACCTCACGGACAGCCATCAAGCTCCCAAAATCTCTGGGTTTTGAGAAATTTGAAAGATACTCAGTCCATTTAGTGCACAGGCGAACCTTCCAGGGTATCTAAGCATGATAAGATAATTCTCCCAAGCTGTCGTCGCTTTCTCCTTCCAAACACGCTCCTCGCCCATGCCAACGCAGCTCTTAGATCACCATCCGCAATGCCAACAGCCTCCATAGCGCTCCCGATCCTACCCTTGAGAAGTTGCCACGCAATCATGAACGCTTTGTACGCATACAATACGATCCACGGGGCTTCCGTATCAGGATTTAGCATTGCGTCAAGATACCGTAAAAACCAGTCGACGTGGGGTTGTATCATGGACGCTGTAGTGGACTCGCATAGGAACTCGGAGCTCGGGGCGAGGTAAGTCAGTTGGTATAGGACAGCGTTGATACTGGATTCTACGATGCCACCGGTATGTGAGGGAGACCAAAGCTGTAGCTCAATTATGGCTATCTCCCACGTTGCTCGGCACAATGCTGAGGTTTCGTGCTCTGAGCACATGAAAGGGTGAAGAGCAAGTAGAGAGGTTCGCAGAGGCTCGAGTCTCTCTAAGCTAAGCATGCCCGTCATTGTCGACCATCCAGAGATCTCGCGCGCGCTGGAGACTAGGAATTGTGTTAGGTTGATAGCGCCGTAAGGATCAAAGGGTGGTATCTCAGCCAGCAAGCCCCGCTCGGATGATATAAGACGTCGAACCGCATCAGGGTATTGCACTAGGCTATTAGGAGAAGGTAGTTTTGCAGTGAGCTGTCGATGCGCCCATTCATTAGATGATGATGCATTCCAGTAATCGTCTGGGCAGGGGAGGTCGTGTTTGATTTCCAAATGCGAAAGCGAGCGAGGTATTGATAAGAATTGGTACCACAAAGTATCGATCTGATGCAATGTAAAAATAGTTCGCTTTATAGTCTCCGTCTTGATAAATTGTCGCCATAGAGAATTCAGGCACGGTGTTGCTCCAGCCTCGGTCAGCGGAGGTTGTAGAAGTCCGCCGGCGCGTGCGAGGGATATCATTTTGGAATGGGCCCGGAGTCCGTACGTAGAGTCCTTTCCGCAAAGGTACATCATGGAGTAGACCTCGAGTAGCAAGTATGCTTGTACGAGGGTGATTGCATTTAACCCTTCGGCTCCCTCTTCCACTTTGTCTTTCTCGCGAGCGACAAGAACACGTGCCTTATGAAAACATCGGGCCGATAGTGTTATGCCTGAGCCGACTTGGTCGCCGCAATCCGGGTCTTCCGTGTGCTCATATGCTAGGCATAGCATGCTCAGTAGTTGATAGTCAGGAGTTTGAGTCGCATCAAATGTGGGCCGGTGGATGAAAGGCATGAAGTGCGAAATATCGCTGAAGAAGGCATCGCACCCGTGCGCAAGCTGCCGGCTCGAAGGGATCCAGTCGTCTTGGTCATGGAGTGAATAAGTGGGTGATTGCTTGTCTAGCAAGCCATGTTCAAAGCTAAAGTTGGATAGATCGGTGTTGAAAGGCGTAAATGGAGCGGTCGCTGTCTGGAGTAGCTGCTGGTCGGAGTGAATCGGAGGCTCGAGGAATGGCATGCCTAGTAGTAAGGTCACTTCGTCTATCAATGGATTCGAGAAGTTGTAGCTTGCGCCTGCCACCTCGCTCATTGCCGTCTGCTGCGTCAGTGAGCCTGCGAGATTCGGCGTATCGTCGTTGTCCACGCGCAATGGTGAGCTCGAGTCGTGTCGATCGTGTCGTCGCCTCTTTCGCACTCGTGACACATCATGATCAGGATGTTTTCTCTTCATATGCCGGTTTCGTAGATCGGGTCGCGAGAAGGTGGCATGGCACAAGTCGCACGGAAGCGCGGCCTCGCCCTGGGAGCGAGAATGCAGGGCAGCATGTCTCTTGAGGTTCTCATGTCGGGTGAAACGGCTTTGGCACACGTCACAAGCATAAGGTTGGTAAGCTCCACCTGTAGATGTAGCAGGCATCGTACGAAGAGGGAAAGTGATTTTTTAAGGTGCTTGGAAACGCAGCCTTTAGTGATGAGGGAGAGCGCGGTCGGATAATGCCTGTCGTGTGCTGGGCATGCGTGCTTCCCCGCAATATGTCGACGCTAACTGCGCGCTGTCTCCGCCGCTGACCGATAGCGTGCTGCGCACATGTAACACACGGCTCGCTTATCTTTTGTTATCAGGGACGCCTTATCTGTGGAGCTTGTTCAAACACCGACATCAAATGCCGGCGGATTACCATGTGCTTACTGTGTCGTTCGGATGACTACTACTACCACTACGAAAAACCAGATCACCAGGTTCAAAGTCGGCACAGTCATGAAAAGGTATAGATTTGTTGACATTGAACGAGAAAGCCACTCATTGTGACATCATCAAAGGAGCTACACTGCTTCTGCACAGAAAGCGGTACAACAGGCCAGCTTCAACCTCCGAAACAGGTCGTCCCTATCATCAGTACATCTCGTAGCGCCAGTTAAGATCCACCATCTCCTTGGTAACACCGCCTTTGATGACCTTCGCAATCTCTGCCGAGTCACCAGAGTCCAGACGTTTGTTCTCTCGTAAGATCAGCCAGCGATAGAAAGTGATGGTAGCAGCAAACAATGCGGCGCAGCCCATCAGCGTACCGAAAGCTGCAAAGAACTGGGGAGGCGCATAATAGAGGTAGGAAGCCCAGATGTTGGATGTACCTCCAATCGCATTGACCATAGCGGAGGCCGCTGCGCGCTTCGACACTGGTCGTGCGAGATGCAGGTTGATGGTCTTGTAGAGCAGCAGCTGCGGGCCCACCGAGGCAAAAGGGAGAATCATCATGGAGAAGTAGCGCGCGCCTACGTTGAGGGTCGCCATCGGGATGATGTACATGGCCATGGAAGTCGCAATGCACGCAAGAATGAGCGGATACGCCGTGTTCTTTCGGTCCGAGTACCACATCTCAAACCAATAAACAATTCCAGCGAGAATGTACGGTGGCGCGGTGAGAAGCAAGCTGACAGTCCTGTTGAAGTTGAGTGATGCGACAAGCGTGGGGAAGAAATTTGCGATGGAGCCCTGTGCCTGGGAGAGCAGATTGCAGAAAATGAGCAGCAAGAGCTTGGGATCGGAGAGCGCTTTGGCGAAGCCACGGAGGACGCTCTCATTCTCGGTGCCCTCGGCTGCGCCGGCTTCGGATTCGATACGCCAGACGGCCAAGTCGCGCTCGGTTGGTGAGAGGATGCGAGAGTTATGTGGGAATTCTGGCATGAAGAAGGCGCAGATGATACCGATGCCGACTGTCGCGGCCCCTGGAATTGCTGGTCAGAACATGGAGCCAGAATGCTAATTAGAGAGAACCAACCTTCGATGATGAACAACCATTGCCACCCACGTATGCCATGCGTCCCGTCCAGTTGAAAAATGCCAGCTGCAAAGAGACCTCCAAAGGCATTCCCGACTTGTTGCGCAATATACAAGCTGGCAATGCGCTTCCCAAGCTCTGTTTTCGTGTACCATGCACTGAGGAAGTAGATGGCACCAGGGAAGAATACGGCTTCCGCTATACCCAGAATTGCGCGGACTGCGAGTAACTGCGCATACGTCTTTACCGTCGCCGTCGCCGCTGAGATGGAGCCCCAGATGACCACAGCGCAGCAAATGTACATACCAGGGCGTGAGATCTTGGCGATGATAAGATTACTCGGAATCTGGAAGGGCAGATAACCGACGAAGAGAATGGAGATTGATGTTGCGAACTGTTGTGTCGTCATGTTGAGGTCTTCAGTGATGCCTTGCAGCTTGGCCGCCGCAAGATTCTGCCGGTCGATGTAGTTGAGGATGTAAAGGATTCCGATAATTGGGAGGATGATGAAGTCGACTTTGCGGACGAGCTTGCGGTTCAGCTCGTTGATCTCATCGTTGGTGAGGTTGCGGAGGGATTCTGGCATTCGCTGGTAGGCAGCTTCGGGGACACAGAATGCTTCGCCGACCTCTACGTCCTTGGGTCCGGCATCGCTGGACGCGTTTGTCTTGATGGTATCCATACCTCAATTTTCTTCAGCGAGTTTGCGCAGCTTGCACCGAGTGGGTCTTCCGAACCAAATGCTTCCCGGCGATCCTCGAGTGAATGAGGAAGTGCAGATGGCGAACGATCGAGATGCATTTGCAAGTGCATCTCATATATGGTGCCTTCACGATAGCCACATGGCGCCGTTTAGGGGTGTTGATATCTGGGAGGAGCGCACGAGCGATAGCCGTTGACCCAATTCGGTGGGAGCTAGGCGTGCGTAGTGCATTAGCCGCCTCGGCTGCAGGGTTCGCCACGCCGAAGGAGCTCAGAACTTGGGAGCTCCTCCCGGTGGCACGTGTGTCCCGCGACCAGCATTCGGAGTGGTGCCAGTCGACACCGATGCAAGCAAGATGCGCGGAGGAGTGGAGCGGAGCAGGCGCTCGCCAGAATTCATAAAAGAGCTTGGGTGTCGTTGCCGCTCCAAGGCCCATCCTGTGCACTTTCGCTCCCACACCCGCCAGCTCCACGAACCCGCCAGCCAGAAACAATGACCGCGAACGGCCACTCCAACGGGGACTATCCCACTGCACTCACCACCAAAGTCCAGAACCCTAGGCTGCGACTGCTCAATAAGCTCAGAAATGGCGAGTTTCCGTTGATGACATTCGTTGCCATCCCGTCCGTACGGCAGGCCCAAATCGTGGCCTTGACGGGACTCGATGGTATCATCATGGACTGCGAGCACGGCCATATAGGGGACGACTCGATGCACAACTCCGTCTCCGCCATCGCCGCGCTCGGCGTATCGCCCATCATCCGTATCCGCGGCCCTGCTCATGACATCATCAAGCGCGCTCTCGACACCGGCGCACATGGGATCATGGTCCCGCAGATCAACAACGCGAAGGAGGCCGAGCAAGTAGTTGCGTCGTCCAAGTTCCCACCGTACGGCGTACGTGGACAAGGCTCAGCGTTCCCGGCAATCGGACATGGCCTTACCACGCCCGAGTATATGAAGATTGCAAACGAGACGATTATCACCATGGTGCAGATTGAGACAAGGGCCGCAGTGGAAGACATCGAAGCTATTTGCGCCGTCCCAGGAGTGGATCTCATCTTTATTGGCCCTAACGATCTTGCTCAGGCATTGCTTGGATACGTGCCTGCGCGGGGAGACGAGCCGGAGTTTGTTGCTGCCATCGAGAAGATTGTATCAACAGCTCGGAAGTATGGCAAGTGGGCAGGCCGGATGGTAAACGATGGCACCGCAGCGAAGAAGGGTAGGAGTCTGTACGATACAGTGGCTATCACTGGCGACACGAAGGCGATTCAGAACTGGTATATTTCGGAATTTGAGATCGCTAGGTCGTGAAAACTTTGGGCAAAATTGGAGTCATTTTAACTTGCATTTTCATGAGCATCAATAGACACTCGGGTGTCGACCCGCAGATACCCTTGAATATAACAAATAAACGACTCACCTTTCACACAACACCTCTGAATTGCCTCCACGTCATGTTCATGGGACTCTCTCTATTCTCTTACCCCTTCGCGTGCACTTCGTTCATGTTTCTCTAACGCTTATTATTCATCCCATGCAGTAGGTTTTCTGTGGAAGAGTTAATTATGCGTCTGATGTGATGGAATCGATCCGTTTATGCTAGCGATTAAACAAACCCGAAATCAAAAGATATACAGCTTTGCGATATTCTCCAGACATTGGCCTCATCCAAGTTCATGAGCGTTGCGTCACTCAATTCAAGCATAGAAGTTACTGGTGTTCCATCCCAATTCCCAGCTACATATGTTATCATGGCAGTTCTCAATGGCATGTGTGGTAGTTTCATCCAATTCATGATTCTTTGTAATTATAGTCTATCCAAGCACATCTAGTGCCAATTCCACGCTACCACCTCAAACCTGCGCAATACACTCAATCTCAATGACCGTTCCATCACCCGGCGGTAGCGCCTGTAAACAACTCCGGCTCGGCATCGGTTGTGGTAGGAAATCAATGTACACCTCGTTCATGGCGGCGAAGTCCTTCATATCGGCGAGATAAACGTTGTACTTGACGACCTGCTCAAGCGATGATCCAGAGAGCTCGAGGACTTCTTTCAGATTTTGGAGGACTTTGCGCGTTGCTTGCTTGACTTCTCCGGTTGCTGTTTGGCCGGCGCAGAATACGAGACCGGGAACTTTGACTGCAGGGCCTGTGATGCGGGATGATTAGATTAGGGCTGAGGGAACGAAAGAAATCTAAGGGGGTGAGCTTACAGTTGTGTGGCTTGGGAGGGAATTTCTCGCTGGAAATGAGTTGCCGTGACATGGTTGTAAGAATGTGGTTGTGTGATTGGGAAGGTTTGATGTCGGCGGGATCGAAAATTGCTGTTGGCAGTCGTGGAAGTGGAAAGAAGTTGGGGCTGACGGGAACACTACCAAGCGTACCCTACCTTTCTTATCGCTGTTTGAAATACCACTATGCCATGCTCCTCCGAGTAAATCCTTTCGCTTGCAGATCGGGAAAATTGGTGTTGTGGAGGAGCTCGCTGCAAGAGTCCATTCCGAAGTGGGTCCTACCCGGCAACTGGGGTTTGGGAGGAGCTCCTCCCGGTCCGATGAATGATCGACAGCCTCACTCCGCCAATGCCACAACACTCTTCCATCTCCAGATGATAGCGGAGATGAGCTCGCGGTACCCGGCGCAAGACTGACGACGGACCCAATAAAGATAGACGCCATGGAGACTACTGGGCACTACCCCGGCCCAAGGATTAAGATAACGAACTATTTGCAGTGGAGAGCATGTCTCCACTCCCCGTACAGTGCTCATGAGACGGCGGAGCTCGACTGAAGGGGGCGGCAGGTATTCTTGTGGTCATGTTTCGAATGCTTCTCATCACACCACCATCGTAGAAACATCCGCATATAAGAGAACTTTCAATCAGACTGTCTCTAGCACTTATCATTCCCACTAAGATCCTCATATCTCTTCGCAAGACACGTTGAGACCATGGCACCCGCAGCCCCATTCAATCCACCCTCAGCCGACCTACCCGGAAAGCCCGTCGTGCCAGAGTGGGTTCCGCCTCCCATCACGCAAGAAAAGCACAACTTTGCCGAGCTCACATCGATTGATCTATCATTGCTGGACTCAGACGATCCAGCTGTCGTTGAGGATCTCGTTCAGCAAGTCAAGCGTGCCATTCGCGATGACGGTTTTCTGTTCCTTGAGAACTATGGCGTTTCCCTAGAACAGGTATACATGGACCCAAGCACCCAAATTGATAACGTATTCCTTACTAATTCGCTCTTCCAACAGCTCCACCGCCAATTCGCCCTAGCTCAATACCTGTACAATAACATCAGCTCTTCAGACAAGGAACGCCTCCTCTTCGAGCCCGAAAACGGAGTGTGGTCTGGCTACAAGCATCCCTATGGTTTCAAGCGCCATCGCGGACCTCCTGATGGCATCGAGCAGTTCAACTGGTACAACCGTGAATGGAGAGACATCGACCGCATTCCATCGTGTCTGCACCCGTTCATGGATGAGATCGAGGAGTTCTGCAACTATCTCACCAAATCCGTAAACCGGCGACTTCTCACGCTCTTTTCGAGGGTTCTCGAGCTCCCCGATGACTATCTTTGGGAGAACGTTCAATCACACGGCAGTCCGACTGGCGAGGGCTACTTCCGTCACGCGCTATTCCGACCGGTGCAGAAGCAGACCGAGGAGGCATCGAAAGGCTTGCGCATGCACGGCCATACCGACTTTGGGCTGACGACGCTATTGTTTTCCGTGCCAATTTCGTGTTTGCAGATATGGGGACGAGACGAGAAGTGGTACTACGTACCGTACAAGCCTGGCGCGCTTGTCATCAATATTGGCGACACCCTGGAGATCGTGTCCGGTGGCCACTTCAAGGCTACACGGCACAGGGTGTTCAAGCCGCCGGTTGACCAGCTCCAGCAAGAGAGGTTATCGCTCGTGCTGTTCAACAGCTCGCTGGGAGATATGCGTATGGCGCCTGCGAGAGGTGAGTTGCATAAATTTGGCCCACCTTTAATCACATGTGGATACTGATTCGTTTTTAGAATCGCCGCTCATCCAACGAGAGGGCTGTGTGGAAGACCAGGGTGTCTATTCTGAGTTCATGAAGCGCACAGCGGAGGGCAAGCTCGTACCGACGAATCGGGAGTGGCGCGAGATTCAAATTGCGACGTGTACGGATCCGACTGACACAGTGAATAACCGCGTTGGTGTTCATCAGGTCATAGTCGACGGTAAGCTCATGCATCAGCGAGAATACATGGGCGTGAAAGTTGTCCTGCCCGTGTAAAGTAGAGACATGCATAGTTGGCGTTCATGTATTCGAATGAATTTTTCTACTTTCAAACATATCAAGATGCGCACGCGCGGTTACCAAATTGATTGTTTAATTCTTGAATTCTTTATGGAAAATTTGCGCCATAACGGAACCTTGATGGTATCAGAGATCAGGGACGAGAGAACTGAGACGCCGAGTATGTCAGCCAGCAAATCCAATTCACGAGCAATAAACGCCGTACGCCTTTTGTACCCATCCTCCAAATTGGCACAACAACGATGCTATAGCAACTCTCATTTGGCATACGTCCCAATCTGCCAAGAAGCGCAGTCCACATAGTTGATTCCTTGGTGCGTGTCTGAGTCTAGAACCTCGCATATCAGCAGCCATCGGCGTCGTCGCGTCAAAAAGTACATAGGATCAGACTTACAGCTATCCCACATCTTCATAAGGTTACCGACATACTTGTCCTTGCCCATGGCCTTAAAACCAATAGCGTACGGCTGATCCACTCCGCAGGCTCGCTCGTCTAGGCTAATCAAAACCAAGATTAAAAAACCATCCAGCTTTGTTGGTAGAATCAAGAAGGAGCAATCATCACCACTAGTACTCATGTGAGTACAGTAAGGTATTAACACAAGGAAAAAAACATAATAAGGATAAGGCGTACTAGACTCAGAACTTAAACAACTTTAGATAAATAATTACGTAAGTAGAGCAGATTAACCTACGTCTAATAGAAAAAAATTTATATTAAACCTTAATACTTTAGTAACTATAGTATAAGTAGAGTAACTACTATTACTTGCTTAGTACTACTAAGGCCTTTAGCCTATAATAAACTAGATAAATATACTATATACCTTAGCTATGCATAATAACTTACTTTATAATTTATTTTTGTCTATTATTATATTACTAAAATTAGTATCTACTAAGTTATATTATTAAAACTAGAGGCTTAAATCTACTAAAGTCTCTACTTTACTAACTAGCTTTATTATTAACTTCTAATTACCTTAATATATTATAAGACATTTTAACTTTTATATAGCTATACGTAAAGAGGTTAACTACTATACGTAGTATTATATTAGGTAAAGACTAGCTTATTACTTAAACTATTCTAGGTCTACCTATTAAATATTATAATAGCGCGCTAATACCTAATCTTAATATCCTTACTATAGATAAAAGAACTAAATAGATAGACTAAAGGGATAAGTTAATATAGATAGTTAAGTAATATAAGCTTAATTAGTATATAGTTATACTATATTACCTAGGGGCTTATTTACTTACTAAAGGATAAAGGTAGTACTAAAATATTATAAATAGAAAGGATATAGAGCATCTAGAACTAGACGAAGCAGCGTAGGAGGTGTTAAGCCTAGAGGATAGCAATATAATGATACGTAGGGCAGGTTTACATCAGCAGGTCAGGTAACGTGCTCGGTGTGCTACGTGCCAAGAGGACGTAGCAGATGTAGCAGAACGAAAACAAGATAAGATAAAGAGGCAGTATAAAGACTAGATAGATCTCCTTTATCTTTTAGATTCTAATTCTTCATAGTTAACTCTTAATAGTTTATCTCTTACCTAGATTAATACTTAGTTATTCTATAGTTAGTTATAGAATTAGTTACTTTCACATATTTACCTCTTAAACTACTAAAGTACACTACCTAACGTATATACCTTACACTAATTAACCTCCCTTAACATAGATTAGGCTTAGTAAGTATACCCCTTAGTAACACTTTAACTACTTATAGGTTTAAGAACTTAAACGTACGTAATAGTGGCTCCCGCTACCCTACGTACTACTAGTAGTAGTGTTAGTACACCTACTTTAAGTCTAGTATTAGTAATGGCTAACTAGGCTAACTAGTTATAATAATAGGCTGAATAGATTAATAGATTAATGCAAGTAATTGCTTAACTCTAGGCTAAGGATACTGTACCCTATGGAAAGATTACAGCGCTAAAGAAGTATAATAGAGGATGAGATAGCTTGAAGCTATTCCTTACTAACATAGATTTGTACTATTAATTTAATGCCCTAATAGAGTACTTAGATAAGATCCTCGCGGCTAGCATGCACTTAAAGGATAAGGCAGCTACTTAGATGCAGTCCTTTATAGATAACTATCTCACGAATAAGATAAGGCATTATAAGGACAACACGAAGACTATCTTTAAGAGCTAGACAGCGTTTAAGGACGAGATTTAAAAGGTATTTAGAGAACTTAATAAAGAAACCTAGGTAAAGCAAAAGATATCTTAGATCTAGTAGGATAGGTTAGTCGCAAGATATGTAACAGAGTTTAAATAACTATAGTTAAAGATTAATTAGGATAATGCGCCGTTACGCATAGCCTTTTATAACGGGTTAAAGGAAACTGTTAAGGATAGTATAATATATTATAATAAGCTAGAAGACTTATAAGACATAATTAACCTAGTTACCTAAATTAATAACAGGCTCTATGAATAAGTAATGTAGAAGAAGTAAAGGAACATAATAATTATTCCTAACTCTAGAAGATACTAAAAACTAAAGACACCATAATATAACTAAGATAGTAATATAGTAATAATAGATAAAGTCTAATAAAGAAAGTAGTTTAATAAAGGTAAGAGAAGATAGCTAGACGGCCTAACCTATAAATAACGCTAAGAACGCTTTAAAAAGAAAGCATGTCTCTAATGTAGTGAAGTAGGATACTTCCACAGAGACTACCTAAGGAACTAAGGCTAAGCAAGTAAGCTTAGAGTGGTCAAGATTAGGATAATCAGGTTTAAGGTAATAGGACCTAAGGAGGATAAATTAGAGGTGCTATAATGGCAGCCTACTCCTTACCTACCTTTAGAAGTAGATTAGGCTACAGAATCATCTAATAATAATAAAGTAAAATCTATTCTAGCCTAAATAACTTAACCCTTAAACTAGATAGATGACTATAAGATCCTTTAATAGCTTAAAGAAGATCTATGCTAGATATATAGAGATAACATACATAAAGGCGAAACGTGTACCTAAGATACACTAGTACGCGGTAGCCATGCCTATAAAGTAGTAGTAGTAGTAATAAGAGAATAAGGTCTATAAATAAAAGTATAATAAATTAAGATTAATAATGAATATAACGAAGTTAATTAGTATAACTACATGAGAGAATACTGTATCACTCACCTATAGGAAAGAAGAAGCGTATGATACACGCTTAGATGAGCCTTTCACGCCCTTCTTCCTAAGAAGGACTGCCTAGAAAACTAATGTTATATACACCATTTTAAGTATTAGCAAAAATAGCATGAACGCCTAGGTTAGAGTAGGTGCTACGACACGCACTAATAACTACACTAGCTAAGCAAGCATGTTACAGGATATTAGCTAGCTAAAAGAATAGATAGGGAAATACTAAAGTATAAGGATAGTACATGTCTATACTATTACCCTATAGGACACCTTTTAGATAAAGGACATAAGGAGCTTAATTAGAACTAGTGTATATCACTACTAGAATATATATTCTATCTCCTCTTAAAGGAAGAAGTAGCATAGACTAAGTATAAAGCTAGCTATAAGCTACTACCTCCTTCTAAGTATTTAGCAGACGTGTGTAAATGCTACGAATTCCTAGCTCTTTTAGGCGAAACTAAGAAAGACGCTTTTAGACGAAAAACGATACTTACATGATAAATATAGCGAATGTTACTAGAGACGTAATACTAGCTATAAGGCTACCTAGAGGATAGGGCTGCTAGGAATAACATCTTATACACTTAGACTATAAGGCGCCTACCTAGAGCTATTATAAGGGAGAGTTATAATAACCTACCCTATGAATAATGCTTTAATAACATATGCTAAGCACACCTTATAGAGAAACTTAGGAAAGGTTTCCTAAGGAGAGAAGAAGTAGAGATAGAGCATAGATGCTTATCTTAGATAGCATGTTATAATAATGGCTATTTAATACACCTATCTAATAAACAAGGATTAGGTTAGTTTCTAAAGAAACCTAGGGGGTTAAAAAACTAGGATACTACTAAAGATAAGGTTACGCTAGTGAAAGCATTCCTATAATAACCCTATATAACGTATGACACCTAGACCTACTAGTTTACTAATTAAAGGTAGAGGTGCACGTATACGGACGTAGGCTTATAGCACTAATAGATAGTAGAGCTACATAGAGGATTATCTCTTTATAAGTAGTTAAAAAATATAATATACTCTATTAAGATAAGGAACGTCTAATATAAGTAGTATTAACTAATAATAGACTAATGTCCTATAGTAATAGATTCTTAAAGTTAGAAACTTAAGAAGTGTTATTCTACGTACTTAGAATTAAGAACATGACATCCCTTAATATCATAGATCTTAATAAAGAAGACATGTTAATTAGTTATAATTAGCTTAAGAAGCATAATCCTGCTATTAATTAGTAGAAAGGCATGATATTTAGCTAGGAACTAGCGCGCAAGGTTACTAGAACACGCTACGGAAGATTGAGCCTAGTAATCTAGAGCTCACCTAGTTAGACTAGATAGATTAGTAAGATATTACCTTATAAGATTAAGAGAATCTATAAAAAGGACCCTTTACAAATAGGAGTTATCTAGATATAGAAAGCTACACCTATAAAGAATGAACCCTAACTAACGATACTACTAGAATATAAGGAGTTTCAAGACCTATTTAAAGAAATAGAAGAAACTACATTACTAGATTACTAAGATTAGGATTATAAGATTTACCTAGAAGAAGGTATAAAGCTGCGCTTAGGACTAATATATCTACTTACTCTAGATTAGTAGCTAGAGCTATAAGAGTATATTAAGAAGAACTTAAAGTAAGGATATATATAAGAGAGTGTAAGCCTAATAGCTTTACTAATTCTTTTTATCTTAAAGAAGAATAGAAAGCTGTAACTTTATGTAGATTATAGATAGCTAAACTACGTTATAAGGAAGAACTATTACCCTCTTCCTCTAATTTAGGAACTTATGAACTGCCTCTAAGGAGTTAAGTAAATTATAAAATTTAATATATAAAATAGATTCTATTAAATATGGATAGCTAAGGGCTTTAAATAGCTAACTACCTTTAAAACTTAGTATAGACTATATAAGTATATAGTTATACCCTTTAAATTAATAAACGCGCTTATAATGTTTTAGGTACTTATTAATAGAGCACTTTATAAACACCTAGACGTTTTTATAACTATATACTTAAATAATATACTAGTGTATACTTTAGGAACGCTTAAGGATTACATTAAATACGTTAAGAAGGTACTTAGAAAGCTTAGGGAGTATTAATTACCTCTATGGCTAGAAAAATGTAAATTCCATATTACGGAGATAGATTACTTAGGATTTATTGTCTTATAAGACGGCATTACTATAGACCTAAAGAAAGTCAAAACTATAAGGGAGTAGCTAAAACCTAAGATAGTTAAGGACGTATAATCCTTTTTAAGATTTACTAACTTCTACTAGAAGTTTATTTAGGGATACTTGAAGACTACAGCGCCTCTCACGGAAATTACTAAGAAAGAAAAGGGATTCAATTAAGGATAAGAATAATAGAAAGCTTTTAAAAAGCTTAAGGAATTATTCTTAATAGCCTCTATGCTTTAGATGTATGACCTAGAACGACTACTGCGAGTAGAGATAGATGCATTAGATTATACCCTAAGAGCGATCCTCTTATAGTAAGGCAAAGATAGGAAATAGAGACTAGTGTTCTACTATTCTTAAAAGTTTTTAGGAGTAAAACTTAATTATAACGTTTATAATAAAGAACTACTAGTGATAGTAGACGCCTTTAAATAATAGTAAGCCTAGTTAGTAAGCGCTAAATACTAAGTAAAAGTATATTTAGATTACTAGAACCTAATAAGTTTTATAATAACTAAGAAACTTAACTAATAATAGGTTAGATAGGCTGAAATAATAGTAGACTATAACTTTAAGGTATACTATCACCTAGGATCGCTGAATAGAGCAGTGGACGCCCTTAGCTAAAGATCTAACTTTTAGGAAACAGATAGACCTATTACGCACGACGCGGTCTTATAAAAGGACTATAATAAAAATATTAGCTATAATTAACCCTAATTAGCTAAGGTAGCTAGGATTGATTATTAGGGACTAGAAGTACACGACTTCGCAGATTATAATTATTTAACCCTAGAATAGAGAGTAGAATACGACTTAGTAAATCATCTTAAAGCAAGACTACCCTAAAACAATAATTAGCAAATCATACTACGCGCAGGCCTTGCGCTAACCCTAATACGAAAGCTATATAAGTCTAAAGAATATAGACACCCTAGGATTAACGAAATGGTTCAATAAATCTTAAATGAGTACTTAATCCTTGATGTATGAAAAGTAGTTTAAAATATAATAGGCAACTGTTTAGCCTATTCTAAGAATAAGCCTAAGAGACATAAGCTCTATAGATTACTCTAACTACTAGAACCACCCGCACGCCTATAGATTAGCGTCACGATAGATTTTATAGTAAAGCTTTCAAAATCGTTAGAACCTAAATTAGCACGGCTATGCGACTTAATATTAGTAATCGTTGACTAATTAACTAAAGCATCAATATTTATACTAATGGAAGAAACGGTTATAGTTAAAAAGATAGCTTACGAAGTAACTAAGGCACTTATTAGCTAACATAGTGTGCTAGAATAGTTTATTACTAATCATAAAGTACTATTCACCTCCAAGTATTAGAGTACGTTCCTTGTAAAGCTAGGAGTTAATAAGAAGCTTTTAACTAGCTTCTATCTATAGATGGATGGTTAGATGGAACGGACGAACTAGACACTAGAATAGTATCTAAGGATGTACGCTAATAAGCTATAGGATAACTAGGTTAAACTCCTGCTAACAGCATAACTAGCCTATAATAGTATAAGATCCTTAATGATAGGATACTCGCCATACTACGCGAACTATAGATATAAGCTGATTACTTATCAGAATCTAAAAGACGTTGAGAGCCTCTTAACTAGAGCCAATGATAAGGCATGACTTCTTCGCGAATTACATAATGAATTAAGCTAATGAATTACTTAAAGGAACCTTACGGTAGCTAGATTAGTAAATAAGAAAAGGCTCAAGGGACTAACCCTTAAAGAGGGGGATAAAGTTTTCTTATTATAAAAAAATTTAAAAACTAGATAACTATGTGATAAACTAGATAACCTCTAAATAAGACTATTCTAGATTCTAGAGGTTAAGGGACTAGTAACGTTTAAACTAAAGCTCCTTAAAAGTATGCGCATACACTTTATCTTTTATAAATCCCTCCTTAAACTAGCACCACTGGACGCCAAAGTCAAGACATGAATTGAACTTAAGGATGAAGATTACGAGGTCAAAGAAATTAAGGACCTACGAAAATTTAAACGTTAGTAGAAATACTTGGTTAAGTGAAAGAACTAGCTAAATAGCTAGAATACATAGGAACCTATATAGAATCTTATAGGCTATAAAGATTTAGTAGAGGATTATTACTAATAGCATCTAAAGGTAGTAATTCTAGGTTCGCTAGGAAAGTAGAAAAGTTAAAAGATAAGGAAGAATTAAAAGAAGGATTAAAAAAGGAAGAAAGATTAGCCTATAGCTAGCCTAGGTTAGTTAGTGATTCAGATTGCGGTGGCAAAGGAACTTTAGTGGCACCCATATAAGATTCTCTAGTAGAGCTCTTCTAAATACCTATCTTCTTCTTAAGGGCTTCTAGCTTAGTAATAGACACCTTCTTATTCATGAATAACTCCTACTTCTTATTAGTGGTTAAGTCTAACCAATCCTCTAGATTTAACTTTTAATAGTTAAGCTTAACCTTGCGTTACTCAACCTCTTAGAGCTTACGACAAAGCTATTAACACTTCTAAGTAAGGGTAGTAAACTCTTCTTTAGAGGGAAAGAGAGAACACTTCACCCTAGCTAAAACGTACTTTACATAGTTGCCCTCTAGCAATAGAAGACAATAGAGGCTCTTCTTATAATAGTGATAACACGGTTTCACCATAACGTGGTCCATGGCTTAAATACAGGCAAGGTAAGATTATTTATAGTTAGTTAATGAAACCTTAGGTATAGTTAGGTAAAAGATTATAAAACATCTAAGGAAGATATAATCTTATAGTTAATAGGGGAGACGGTGCTTTTTACATTAGCTACAGGCGGAAGCAGCGTAGCTGCTAGACCCTTTTAGTTATTAGGATGATAACCTTAAAGAGGGGGATAATATTATAAATAGAAAGGATATAAGGTATCTAGAACTAGACGAAGCAGCGTAAGAGGTATTAAGCCTAGAGGATAGTAATACAATAATACGCCAGGCAGGTTTACATTAGTAGGTTAGGTAACGTGCTTAGTATACTACGTGCTAAGAGGACGTAGCAGACGTAGCACTTACTACTTAGTCTAATACGTGTGCTACGGACGTAGTAGATGTAGTAGACGTAGCAGAATGAAAACAAGATAAGATGAAGAGGCAGTATAAAGACTAGATAGATCTCCTTTATCTTTTAGATTCTAATTCTTTGTAGTTAACTCTTAATAGTTTATCTCTTACCTAGATTAATACTTAGTTATTCTATAGTTAGTTATAGAATTAGTTACTTTCGCACGTTTACCTTTTAAACTACTAAAGCACACCACCTAATGTATATACCTTATACTAATTGACCTCCCCTAACATAGATTAGGCTTAGCAAGTATACCCCTTGGTAACATAAGACTTTAGCTACTACTAAATATTAAAGTTTCTCTTAAAAGAAATAGAGTTACATAAAGAACTTATAGTATATTTATATAATAATAAAGAAGAGCTCTTTAATTAGAACTAAATAGCATTCCTAAATTAAATTAAAAAGGAGAATATTAATTATATCTAGAAATAGTAACTTAAGCGCGCGCTTAAGTATATCTAGTATCTAGTACTTTATATTACATTAATATATTATTAAAAAGACCTATTAGTAATAATCTATGCTACTATATAGATTAATCTAACTACTATTATCTTTAGGAAATAGTATATCTATTAAAAGTAGAGAGCTTATTAACTACTATTACTATTACGTCTTTTTTATATATAGAAAATACTAAGAAATCTAACTATTACTAATATTAAAGACGCAGCCCCTTACTACTATTAGATAAAAGTAGCAGGGTCTTATTAGTAGAATAGGATTACTATATATATATCTATTAAAAAATTCTAATATCTATTTAGGGTTAATATTATTATTATAGGTATAATTAGTAATAATGTATTCTACTACTAAGCGTACTATACTACTAAGCGCGCTAGTTTTCCTTAGCTACACTAATACTACACTTATTATAAAATACCTTAACTAATAAACTTATTACTTATTTAATAAGAAGGTAGGATTAAGCTTACTTTTTAAGCTTACTATTTAGGCTAATTTTTAAGCCTTTAATATATTACTAAAGCTTTTAACCTTTGCTACTAAACCCTCTCTTAACGTATGCGTAGAATTGCCTTTTAACTAATAATAGTACTAAACTATTTAAAACTATTTTTAACTAAAGAGGATATACTTATTTAATATATTCTTAACTTTAATTTATAAGAATTTGCGCCTACCTTAGGTAAAGTATTAAATATAACAAATAAACTACTATAATATAAAGCACTATTAAGATGGCTATACTATTAAGACGGCTACTTTTCCTTAGCAATACTAATTTACTTAACTTTATTGTTATTATTGTCTACATTGCTACTTAATATAATAAACTAAGTACTAGCCTCTAACTTAAAAGAATCCTCTTTATCTACTTAATATATTCTTGTATTATACTTAGTGTTACTGAGGGGTATACTTACCTAATCCTAATCCGTGTTAGAGAAGGTTAGTAGTAAAAGGTATATACTTTAGGTAGTAGGCTTCAGTAATTCAAGAGGTAAACGCATGAGATATGTTTATCTAAAGACAATTAATTCTATAACTAACTATAGAATAACTAAGTATTAATCTAGGTAAGAGATAAACTAAAGAGAATTAACTACAAAGAACTAGAATCTAAAAGATAAAGAGAATCCTTCTAGTTTTTATACCACTTATTCTATTCTTTTAATAAGTCCTTAATCCCACCTAGAGACTCTGCTCCTTAGATCTCTATCTAATCTAGGATTACATCCTACTTCTAAGATTAGTTAGTCTTAGTAGGATTATAATTACGTAACTAACGCCCTAACTCTATCCTACGCCCTACTATCTAATACTCTCCCTAAGCGTATTATTCCTGCGTAGCTACGCTTATCTATTATAATATCATACCCTTCTTTAAGGTTATCGTCCTAATATCCTAGGAGGTGTATCTGTAGTACCACTTCTTCTTATAGCTAGTATATAAGTTATGCGTGTCCTTAGTTGCTCGTAGTGTTATAGCCTCCTTTAGGATTCTACTAACTTTTCCCTAACTATGCCTAAAGTTCTATCTAAGTTATTAACTACGCATCGTTGTTACTATGCTAACTAAGTCCATTCTTAAGGTCTAGAGATAACACCTAGTTACGAGCGTTATTAGAAGCGTAAGCTTTATTATTTTATTAATGTAGCTATAGGTTAGTATGCCGCCTATATTTAAGTCTACTATTATGAATAGGATAGATATAGGGTATCTAGGACCAGATAACGCAGCACGGAGGGTATTAAGACTAGAGGATAGCAACACGATGATGCGCGGGGCAGGATTAGGTTAGTAAGTTACGTGACATTAATCTTGCTAAGAACACTAATCTCTAGAGATTAGGCTTATACAAAGGAGTAAAAGTAATCTTGCCTTTAAAGGTGATCTCTAGAGATTAGGGCTTACAGGACGGAGCGAAGGAACGGAATAAGTAGTATAAAGATAGGATAGATTTCCTTTATCTTTCTAATTCTAGTTCTTTGTAGTCAACTCTTAATAGTTCATCTTTTACCTAGATTAATACTTAGTTATTCTATAGTTAGTTATAGAATTAGTTGCTTTTACACGTTTACTTCTTAAATTACTAAAGTATACTACCTAACGTATACACCCTACACTAACCTCCCCTAACATAGATTAGGACTAGCAAGTATACCTCTTAGTAACACTTTGACTACCTATAGGTTCAAGAACTTAAACGTATATAATGGTAGCTTCTACTACCCTACGTGCTACTAGTAGTAGTATTAGTACACCTGCTTTAAGTCTAGCATTAGTAATAGCTAACTAGGCTAACTAGTTATAGTAATAGGCTGAATAGATTAATAGACTAATGTAGGTGATTGCTTAGCTCTAGACTAAGGACACTATACCCTATAGAAAGATTACGGCGCTAGAGAAGTATAATAGAGGATAAGATAGCTTAAAGCTATTCCTTACTAACATGGATTTGTACTATTGATTCAATGCCCTAACGGAGGATTCAGATAAGATTCTCGCGGCTAGCATGCATCTGAAGGACAAGGCAGCCACGTAGATGCAACCCTTCATAGATAATTATCTTATAAATGAGATAAGGCATTGCAAAGATGACATGAAGACTATCTTTAAGAGCTAGACAGTATTTAAAGACGAGATTTAGAAGGTGTTTAAAGAACTTAATAAAGAAACCTAGGTAGAGTAAAAGATATCTTAGATCTAGTAGGATAGGTTAGTCACTAGATATGTAATAGAGTTTAAATAACTATAGTTAAAAAATAATTAGGATGATGCACTATTGCGTATAGCCTTCTATAACGGGCTAAAGGAAACTATTAAGGATAGTATAATCTACTATAATAAGCTAGAAGACCTATAAGACATAATTAATCTAGCTACCCAAATTAATAACAGGCTCTATGAACGAGCGATGCAAAGGAAATAATAGGATATAATAATTATTCTTAACTCTAGGAGATATAGGAAGCTAAAGACACCATAATATAACTAAGACGGTGATGTAGTAATGACAGATAAAGTCTAGTAAAGAAAGTAGTTTAATAAAAGTAAAAGAAGATAGCTAGATAGCCTAACCTATAAATAACGCTAGGAACACTTTAAGAAAAAGGCATATCTTTAATGTAGTGAAGTAGGACACTTCCGTAGAGACTACCTAAAGAACTAAGGCTAAGCAAGCAAGCTTAGAGTGGTCAAGATTAGGATAATTAAGTTTAAGGTAATAAGACCTAAGGAAGGTAAACTAGAGGCGCCATGATAGTAGCCTACTCCTTACCTACCTCTAGAACTAGATTAGATAATAGAACCCTTAGATAATAACGTTAGTAATATAGAGTCTGTTCTAGCCTAAATAATTTAACCTTTAAACTAGATAGATGACTACAAGGTCCTTTAATGGCTTAAAGATAATCTATACTAGATGTATAGAGATAGTATACATAAAGGCGAAATGTGTACCTAAGACATACTAGTACGTAGTAGTCACGCCCACGAAGTAGTAGTAGTAGCAATAAAAAAATAAAGTCTATAAATAAAAGTATAATAGATTAAGATTAATAATAAATATGATAAAGTTAATTAGTACAACTACATAAAGGAGTATTACGTTACTTACTTGCAAGAAAAAAGAAGCGTGTAATACACGCCTAGATGAGCCTCTTACGCCCTTCTCCTAGAAAAGGACTACATAGAAGATAACTACCACGTATATTACTTTAAATACTAGTAAAAATAGTACGAATGCCTAGGTTAGAGTAGGTGCTATGATACGCACTACTAACTACACTAGCTTAGTAAGCATGTTGCAGGATACTAGCTAGCTAGAAGAATAGATAGGAAAGTACTAAAGTGTAAAGATAGCATATATCTATACTAATACCCTATAAGACACCCTTTAGATAAGGGACATAAGGAGCTTAATTAGAACTAATATGTATCGCTACTAGGATGCATGTTCCACCTCCTCCTAAAGGAAGAAGTAGCATAGGCTAGGCACGAAGCTAACTATAAGCTACTACCTCCTTTTAAGTGTCTAGTAGACGTATGCAAATGCTATGAATTCCTAGCGCTTCTAGATAAGACTAAGGAAGACGCTTTTAGACGAAAAATAACACTCACGCGATAAATATAGCGAACGTTGCTAGAAACGTAACACTAGCTATAAAGCTATCTAGAAGATAGAGCTACTAGAGATAATATCTTATATACTTAAACTATAAGATGCCCACCTAAAGCTACTATTAGGGAGAATTATAATAACCTACCCTATGAATAGTGCTTTAATGACATGTATCAAGCACACCTTTTAGAGAATCTTAGGAAGGGTTTCCTACGATGAAACGACTAAGAGATAGAGCATAGATACCTATCATAGATAGTGTGTTACGACAATAACTATCTAATACACCTATCTAATAAACAAGGATTAGGTTAGTTTCTAAAGAAACCTAGAGGGTTAAAAAACTAGAATACTACTAGGGATAAGGTCACGCTAGTAAGAGCATTTCTATAATGACCCTATATAACGTATGACACCTAGATCTACTAGTTCATTAATTAAAAGTAGAAGTGCGTGTACATAGATGCAGGCTTACAGCACTAGTAAATAATAGAGCTGTATAGATAATTATCTCCCTATAAGTAGTTAAAAAGTATAACATACCCTATTAAGATAAGGAACGTCTAATATAAGTAGTACTAGCTAATAATAGACTAATGTCCTACAGCAATAGATTCTTAAGGTTAGAAACCTAAAAAGTGTTATTCTACGTACTTAGAATTAAGAACATGATATTCCTTAACATTATAGATCTTAGTAAAGAAGACATGTTAATTAGGTATAATTAGCTTAAGAAGCATAATCCTACTATTAATTAGTAGAAAGGTATAATGTTTAGCTAAGGACTAGCGCGTAAGGTTACTAGAACACGCTACGGAAGATTAAGCCTAGTAATCTAAAGCTTACTTAGTTAGACTAGACAGATTAGTAAAATATTACCTTATAAAATTAAAAGGATCTATAAGAAGGACCTTTTACAAATAGGAGTTATTTAGATATAGAGAGTTGCGCCTATAAAGGATGAACCCTAACTAATAATACTACTAGAATATAAGGAGTTTTAAGACCTATTTAAAGAAATAGAAGAAACCGTATTACTAGATTACTAGGACTAGGATTATAAAATTTACCTAGAAAAAGGCGTAAAGCTACATTTAAGACTAATATATCTGCTTACTCTAGATTAGTAGCTAGAGCTACGGGAGTATATTAAGAAGAACTTAAAGTAAGGATATATATAAGAGAGTATAAGCCTAATAGCTTTACTAATTCTCTTTATCCTAAAAAAGAATAGAAAGCTATAACTTTATATAGATTATAGACAGCTAAACTACGTAATAAAAAAGAATTATTACTCTCTTTCTTTAATCTAGGAACTCATAGACCGCCTCTAAGAAGTTAAATAGATTATAAAATTTAATATATAAGATAGATTCTATTAAATATGAATAGCTAAGGGCTTTAAATAGCTAACTACCTTTAAAACTTATTATAGATTATATAAGTATATGGTTATACCCTTTAGATTAATAAACGCGCTAGTAATATTTTAGGCGCTTGTTAACTAAGCACTTTATAAATACTTAGACGTTTTTGTAACTGCGTACCTAGATAATATACTAGTGTATACCTTAGGAATGCTTAAGAATTATATTAAATACGTTAAGAAAGTGCTTAGGAAGCTTAGAGAGTATTAATTACTCTTATAGCTAGAAAAATGCGAATTCCACGTTATGGAGATGGATTACTTAGGATTTATTATCTTACAAGATGGCATTACTATAGACCTAAAGAAAGTTAAAACTATAAAAGAATAGCTAAAACTTAAAATAGTTAAAGACGTGTAATTCTTTTTAGGATTCACTAACTTCTACTAGAAGTTTATTTAGGGATATTTAAAGACTACAGCGCCTCTTACGGAGATTACTAAGAAGGAAAAGGGATTCTATTAAAGATAGGAATAGTAGAAGGCTTTTAAAAAGCTTAAGGAGTTATTCTTGTTAGCCCTTATACTATAGATGCATGACCTAGAACGGCTACTATAAGTAGAGACGGATGCATTAGATTACGCCCTAGAAGTAATTCTCTCATAATAAAGTAATAATAAGAAGTAGAGACTAGTGTTTTACTACTCTTAGAAGTTCTTAGGAGTAGAACTTAACTATAATGTTTATAATAAGGAACTACTAGTAATAGTAGATACCTTTAAATAATAGTAAGCCTAGCTAGTAGGCGCTAAATACTAAGTAGAAGTATATTTAGATTACTAGAACCTAATAAGTTTTATAATAACTAAGAAACTTAACTAATAATAGGTTAGATAGGTTAAGATAATAGTAGACTATGACTTTAAGGTATACTATTGCCTAGGATTACTAAATAGAGCGGCGGATGCTCTTAGCTAAAGATTTAACCTTTAAGAAACAAATAGACCTATTACGCATGACGCGGTCCTACGGAAGGACTATAATAAAAGTATAAGCTATAATTAACCCTAATTAGCTAAGGTAGCTAGGATTAATTATTAGGGACTAGAGGATTATAACTTCGCGGATTATAATTATCTAACCCTAGAATAGAGGGTAGAATATAACTTAGTAAACTACCTAAAGTTAGGACTACCCTAAGATTAAGATTAATAGATTATACCACAAAAAGCTTACGTACTAACCTTGATATAAAAGCTACACGAGTCTAAAGAATATGGACACCCTAGGATTATATTAAATATACATATATACATATATATATATACTATAGCTATATTCGCAGTAAGCTTAATAAAGGCTTTTTATCAGATTGTTGGTATTCCACTGTCTTAGTATTTTGACTAAAAAGTAATACTATAGTTATTAATTATAACTATAATAGTATTGTCCTATAAAACTTAGATATAGGTAAAATAACTACTATATTCTATATAACAAACGTTATAACATATTTGCTTATGTTAGCAAATTATAATCTTGATTAATAGACGATTTTAAGAAAGTACACTTTGTAAAAAGTGCTAAAATAATTTATTACGGGCGTAATCTTCACGCTAGTGTAATATAACTTATATTACCTAAAGAGTATATAGTATACACTATATACAACTAAAGGCTAAGCGATATCTTCTAAACTAGATTTATAAGCGAGCTTTGTAAAACGGTCTTTTTGACCAACTGTTGCAATGTTGGCAATTGGTTGAAAACAACCAAACAACAAAACAACAACTAAAACACGGCTATAGGATAAGCCGAAAAATACTAAACTATAGTAAAACGATAGTAAAACCAAACTACAGTAAAACAATGGATATAGGATATCCGAAATAATAAAACTATAGTAAAACTATAGTGATACTATAGTAATACTACGGATATCTTAAAATCCGGTATCAAGACTAAAACAATAGTCAAACTAATCTAAAAACAAAGGATAGCTATTATCCAAACGGATAACTATAATCCGAATATCTAGATAGTTAGTATATAGTAACTCCTTAGCAGTACTTTGAAAAGATCAGACAATTTAACTATAATATTCTTTCACTATATTACCTTTACTTATTATCACCTTTTTACATAGTACTACCTCTATCTTTTAGTAAGTAGATAAGCCCCTAGGTAATATAGTATAACTATATACTAATTAGGCTTATATTACTTAACTATCTATATTAACTTATCTCTTTAGTCTATCTATTTAGTTTCTTTGTCTATAGTAAGGATATTAAGATTAGGCGTTAGCGCGCTATTATAACGCTTAATAGGCAGACTTAGGATAGTTTAAGTAATAAGCTAGTCTTTACTTAATATAATACTATATATAGTAGTTAACCTCTTTACGTGTAGCTATATAAGGGTTAAGACGTCCTATAATATATTAAAGTAATTAAAAGTTAATAATAAAGCTAGTTAGCAAGATACTAATTTTAGTAATATAATAATAGATAAAGATAAGTTGCAAGACGAGTTATTATACGTAGCTAAGAGAAAAAGATAGTATATTTATCTAGTCCGCTATAGGCTAAAGGCCTTAGTAGCGCTAAGTAAGTAATAGTAGTTACTTTACTTATACTATAGTTACTAAAGTATTAAGGTTTAATATAAAAATATTTTTTTCTATTAGACGCAGGTTAATCTGCTCTACTTACGTTACTATTTATCTAAAGTTATTTAAGTTCTAAGGCTAGCATACTTTATCCTTATTGTATTTTTTCCTTGTATTAATACCCTACTATACTTACATAAGTACTAGTAGTAATGATTGCTCTTTCTTAATATTAGATATAAGATATACTATTAAACCTAATAATATATTCTACTATTAAGCTAGCTATACTATTAAGCTAGCTATACTATTGAGCTAGCTATACTATTGAGCTAGCTATACTATTAAGCTGGCTACACTATCGAGCCAGCTATACTATCACGCCAGCCACACTATCGAGCTGGCTACTTTTGCTTAGCAAGGAATATCAAACCATATTATCTTAATAATAAAGCTAAACCTTAATATTTTCTTTTAAAATTTTAAACCTAGATAGATATAACGTATTCCACTACTAAACCGCCTAAACTACTGAACCGCCTAAAATTCCTTAGCAACACTAACTTACTTAACTTCATCATCATTATTGTCCGCATCACTATCTAAAAAAATATACTAAGTACTAGTATCTAACTTAGAAGAACCCTCTTTATCTACTTAACATGTTCTCGCGTTATGCCTAGCCTTACTGCAGTTGCCGTAGTAGCGAATACTTAGTTATTTATACTTTATATTTACCCTCTACCTTCGCCCTCTTATAGTTCTAAATAGTTTCTAATGGTTTAGAACTATTCTAGTCTACTATAGGATTATACTCTATAGTACCACCCTTCTAAATATACTTGCGCTTGCGTGTTTTACGCTTAGTTATTATCTTAAGTTACTTTTTAAGCTCTTTAATACGCGACTTTATAAGTGTAGTACTATGCAGCACTAACTTAGCACCTTTAATAAGCTATGAAAGCTTACCTTGCGCCGTTCATAGTGATTAAGTAATAGAATTACATATAAACTTTAACTATAAGCTAAATTCGCGTGTATTACTTAGTATTCTTAATTGCTATGGCGTATCTAGTAGTAGGGGTCCTAGTAGGGTGTATATACGCATATTAAAGTAATTAAGTACTACCTGCGCGTTTAAAGGGACTAGCCTTAACGCCTTAAAGGCCTTTTAATAGTCCTAAACCGTAAACACGCTTTTAAATGCGTCTCTAAAGGCTAGTAGGAACGCTTCCTTATTAACGTATAAAACGCGTTAGCGTGCTAAGTCCTAAATAATCTTAGAGTACCTACGCTTAAGCGGCGAGAATAACACTATAATAAGTGGCTAGAGGATGTGTAACGAGTACGCTAGTATATAAAGCATAAGGATTTTATTATCTTAATAATAATATTTAAAATATTGATTTAGGTAGCTTTTATAGCTATCTAAAATTAGCAACTAATAGACGCCTACTATAGTATCTTTTATATGCGCATTAAAATGCTTTAACTACGCGAGGCTAAGCTTATTAGTCATTTATCTATTCTCTAAGATAGAGAGCTTTTAATTACGTAGTATATTAGCTTCCAAATACTATAAAGAAATGTAGACGCGTTCTTTATAGATAATAAATAGTAGAGTATATTTACTATTTGAATGTATACTTTAGATGTCTATTACCTATTCTTTATCGTCTAACTAAATAATAGTAGGTCTTGCTCGCCTCTTTAAGCTAGTAACTACTTTCATAGAACTAATAATGCCTATCTAAAAGCTAGTCTTATTAAAGTTATAGATATCATTATTATGTATACTATACTTAATTTTAGTGTCCTTTATAAGCTTAAACTACGCACTAATCACCTTAGGATCTTCTTATAGTATTCTTTAATAGTCCTTTAAATAGTTCTAAGCTATCTTTAATAGTTCTAAACAGTTTATGAACTGTGCTAACTAGTTAATGCTTACTTTGTTACTACCCTACTTACGTAGTAGTTTATTCGCTATATCTAACACTTCACCTAACGTAAGTGCAAATCCTCGTGGATTAAAGTAAAGGATGTATTAGACAATTATCTCCTCTTTAGTTAAAGATAGTTTTAAACTATTTAGAACTATTTCTAGTTAAAAAGGTACTCCTCTAGCTCATCTAGATAGGACGCGATGTTTGACGTTAAAGGCCTTAGCAGCGCGTCAGTAGCTATTAAATTAGCCTCTATTATATGCGGCAAGGGCAAGCTGTAGCCTGCCTTCGTGTTAGTCTCGTTCTAATTAGTATAGTTAAGGCATTTTCGCGTTAAAGATAGTAATAGTGTTGCTAAGGAATTTTAAGTAGTTTAGTAGTTTAGGTGGTTTAGTAGTAAAATACGTTATATATAATCTAGTAGGTTTTAAATCTATATAGCTATAGCTAACTTAATATAATAATTATTAGTAAAAGAGAAAATCTCAAGTAAAACCTACCTTTTACTATAGATTTATAGCTAAACGTTAGTAATATACTATAACGTAAAGCACCACCGAACTGCGCAGAAATGCTTGGCAAGGAACATCAACTAGTATTATCTTAATAACAAAGCTAAATCTTAATATTTTCTTTAAAATTTTAAATCTAAATAGATATATATATAAACTAATAGCTATTAAAATTTTATAGTTATAGCTTACGTAATAAAATAGTTATTAGTAAAAAAGGAAATCTTAGGTAAAACCTACCTTT
>ML977062.1:10542-65222 GCA_010015675.1 Byssothecium circinans | reverse complement strand
ATCTTTTGTATCAAATCTGTACCTATTTCTGGCCATATTAACATAGAGGTAATGTTTCACGTGACAGTAATTCCTTTATCGATAACGTGGTCCCGTCGACGATAACTCAAACCCTAGTCTACGCCAACTAGAACTCACTCTCGAATGTTTAACCGATCGATAGACCACAGTATCTACTATCCTGGTAGTTACGAATCCACGAGTCGGACGCAGGTTAATCCGCTCCGCTTACGTCATCGTTCATCCGAAGTCGTTCGAGTTCCGAGGCCGGTGCGCCTTATCCTTATCGTGTTTTTTCCTTGTGTTGATACCCTACTGTACTCACATGAGTACTAGTGGTGATGATTGCTCCTTCTTGATTACGAATCCACGATGCACCGATAACCTCAACTTTCCTCACCCCCATCCCATACTCCAGTACCACAACAATGCACCCCCGAACGCCATCACCGCTATCATCACCCCAACCCAACAAACCCTCAATATGGCCTCTCATCTTATTACTCCTACTAGTCTACATGGCCCAAGCGCTCTACACACTCCCCCTAAACCGCGTGATTGAGCTTCGTCTCTGCCAGGAACACTACACACAGCACGACCCTTCTGTCATCCAGCACGATGGTTCTGTATCGGAGAAGCTGTGTAAGATTGATGAGGTACAGAGACGGCTTGCTTGGTTGCAGGGGGTTATGGAGACTACGGTTGTGGTTTGCGGTGAGTGGGCGGTTTTTTTTCGGTGGGAGTTCTTTTGGGAGAAATGAATGGGGTGGAGGGGATTGTCGATAGAACGATCTAATGGAACTTGCAGATTTCCTTGTCACGATTCCGTTTAGCTTTTTCGCAGAGAGGTTTGGGGTGAGGGTTGTGCTTTGGTGCAATTTGGTTCCCAGGGTCTTTTTATCGGCGTGGGCTCTTGCTGTCGGTGAGTTTGAATCTATTTATACTGCAAACAGGAGTGTGTGGCACTAGGGTTTTGTGCTTGCAAAAGTATTAATAGAGACTTTTTGTGAGGGAAAACTTGTGTTAACGTTGTTTTAGGAAACTTTCCCCACATACTGCCTACGAAAGCTATCATCGCCGGCCCTTTTCTCGCGGTGCTAGGCGGCGAATGCGTTTTCCAGTCCACAATCTTCACATTGACGTCTGCCTTGACGCGGGAATATGTTCAGCGGTAAGTCAGCCCTTTCACTAAGTTAGATATAATTCTTTGAATCAGTGATGGCTGATCCATCCCAGCGCTTCGTACTTCTCCTACATAAGTTCCACATCCTACGTCGTCAATTTCCTGGGCCCTACCATCGCCTCCTTTACCATGAGCCGAAACCTCTGGCTCCCTTTCTGGGCCAACATCGGCTTGTTGCTTTGTGCTATACCGACTATCAAGATGCTCCCCGAGGGCGATGTTGCTCCACTCCCGCTGATCACTGCGAGCGAAGGATATAACTATGAGCGTGAGGAAGACGGAATATCTGAAGCCGGGCCACTCCTCGCAAATCGTGAATACAGTCCAAATCACTATGCCAACGCCTTTGAAGCGAAGCACAATTTACTGCAGGAAATGAAGTCCGCAGTCCAAAAACTCGTACGTCTGATCATCGGTCGCAGAAACTTCCAGGTCCTACTCTGTTCGTTCTTCCTCACTGCGCTCGCGAGCTCGGACACGAAGTTACTAGTCCAGTATATCTCGAAGCGGTATGAGTGGACGTTCGCCCAGGTATGTCACCCACACCTTTCCACGCTCAGCTTAGAGATTGCGAATTTATAGTGTATGTATATGGGACTGATAGGGTTTAGGCTGGTTATATGCTCTCTGCTAAAGCGATTGTGAACTTTGTACTCCTTGCTGTCATTGTGCCGAGTATTATACGCAGATCCATGTCTTCGAACACGGTCCATGGCTCGGAAGTTCGCCTCAACTATCTCGGTGCTGAGTTCAGCATCGGTATATCTGTCATTGGAGTCTTTTGTGTAGCTCTCGCTTTTGAGTTTTGGATGCTGTTGGCCGGCAAGTCATTCTCCCTTTTTCTCCCATTCTCTGATCCCCGTTTTCTTTTATGCCACAGTATTCATTAACGTTGATCAGCGCTCATCATTTACGCCCTCGGCTCCGCCCTCCCCGTCTTCACGATGTCTCTCGTCAAATCCCCACTCATCGCGCTCGCAGACTCGGATATTCAGGACTTCAGCATTGTCATGTTGACGAAAACGCTGGGGTCTTTGGTTGGGGCCCCGTTGATGACTGGGCTGTGGGTGTGGGCTATTAAGCTTGGTGGGTTGGGACTTGGGTTGCCGTATTTTGTTTCTGGGGTAATACTCTCTTCTTTTGGACTTGTGAAGTCGAAGCTGACTTTGATGTAGGGGATATACTCGATTGCGGCGTTTGTGGTGGCGAGGTTACGGTTATGATGGTCGATCGAATATCCGACTGATGCTATCTATCATGTTGCATACATTACGCTACCTAAATCCAACAGATGATCTTAGTGCATATCTTCGACAGCTCCCTTCTACAAAATTCTTAAAGTCTAAATAAATCCATCTATGAATACAAGTACAAAGGCGTGAAGTGGTAGATTCATTATATACGTATAACGCTGTATTAACAAGCCCTCCTCCGCAACACCATCCACATCTCACACCCATATTTACGAACTCCTAAACTCCGCCTCCGGATGCAAGCCATCCGGCGTCTCCAAAGCAGAAGTATAAGCAGACGCTCCCGACTGCGCGCCCCAAGTATCAACAACGACGGGAGCGACCTTCCTCCCCGCATATTCCAGCCTGGTATTCGGCACCGGCCACGGAACCGATTTGTTCTTGTGGCTCAACTTCCCAGGGTAACTAACATTGAAAAACATCTGGTTAAACGGCACCTTGCCCGCCCAGCTGCGAAGCTCATCGCCCGTCTTCTCCGCCACGAACTTGAACACGTTTGCGCCGACGTCCCAGCGGCCGAGGGTGTCAAGGCCCCAGTTTGCTTGCACGGTGCTGATCTCGCTGTAGTGGTTGTAGTAGGTTGCGTCGGTCGTGCCGACGAGGTCCTTGGGAACTGCGTCGCCGAGTAAGATGCCGACGATGCGGTTCTGCTTGGTGTACGTGTGGTTCTCGTCGAAAGTGAGGAGGACCAGTGTCTTCTTCATGAATTTTTCATTGTTCAGGAGGGGTTCGAGGAAGGTGCGGGACCAGGTGCCGGCGACGGTTACGGTGGTGTCGTGGCCTGTTTATCGGTGTCAGCATCGAAGTCTGTCCTTTTGATTTCTTTTTCCTTTCCTGGAGGGAGGGGAGATGGCGAAAACGTACCGTCGCTCGTCATGTTGGGGGTAATGAACATCCATTGCGGTAGCTTGTCTGCGTCTAGATCTTTCTTGAAGTCTGTCAAGGGCTTGGTCTTGGATAGACGGTCCGCAGAGTTGGTTACGGACTCGTATAAGACGGCGGGGTTGTGCTTGCGGACGTAGGCGTTGGCGCCCGTCTTTTGGTTCCTGTATTCGAAGCCCTCGAAACCGATGGACTGGACGAGATTCAGCAAAAGCTCGTTCCAAGGAAGTGGCTTCGCATGTTGCCTTGGATCATACGCTCAACACCATTTTTCGTGATTAAGAAAACTACATACCGGCATATCCTCTTGATACTCTCCCCAACTAATACCCTTGGCTTCGAGAAGGTCCACGACAGTCGAAACATTGGAGGGGATATCGATCAAGTCATCGTGGTTACAGCCGTAGTAGTCGCCCGAGATGGAAGCCGCATAATTTGGCATACTGGGATGAGTGACGGCGAAATTGTTTGAGAGAAGGATGCCTTTCTTCGCCAGCCATGCGAGGTTCGGGTCGCCTGCGGCGAGATCATAGTCGGTGTTTTCGAGCCAGATGACTATAGTACCGCGAAGAAAAAGTGAGCAAAGGTACTCATCCGGAAGACGGTGAGACTGCACTGCATTGCACATTTGTCTTCGACAGCGGGGATTTACTCACCGGCGAAGCGATCGAAAGCCTTCCCCGGAACCCATTTCTCAGCACGCTCGTCTTTAGGCAGAGTGGCGCTGATGGCCAGGAACGGAAGGGTCAACGAAAGCAGCACCAAGATGATCATGATCGCTTTCCTTTACACCGAAAAAGTCAACACCTCGTGAACAGGCTAACGATAAAATGTTCACGATGAAAGAACTCTACGCAACGACGGACAAAACAACGCAAGAACAGAGAAATGTTTGCCAAAATGCTATGAAACGAACGGGTACGGAGTAAGCAGCGCAGGACCGCAAGACGTACCCTATGGTAATTAGTATGCCTCGCCATCGCGAGATAGATTGCCCCGACTCCTCCATGCCGGCCTCTATGGCCATGCAAGCCTGCAGCAACTTCCGAGGCAAAAAACGGTGTCGGTGGGGGATGCGTTGATCATGTCATGGGAGACGGTCTACTCTACAGGCAGTGACAGCCTTTCCCGTGAAAGTCGTAAATGGGACCCACAATGCATCGCAATCCAATCCAATCATACTTATTAATCGCTGCGCGTGTATAGGTTGAGTAGGCTTCGTTAGGCAGGTCCCTGGTCGTGGAAGCTCCCGTGTGGTTTTGCCTGCGTCTTATTGGCGGGGGCGCGGGGATGATTTGCATATTGAGGGGGATAAGACTGGGTGGTGGTGAGGCGGGCGATGCATGTGGCTATCATCAATTTTCGGACACTGCGGCGGAGTTGCGTCTCTCTACTCCATCCGAGTTGCCTATTACGGTTTCCTTGGGGTTTGTTGAGCGCCGTACAACAACTTTATCGGATGCTGTGGAGAATACTTACCGAGGAGCGACAGATGTAGGGCGCTGGGCTGGATGCGAACTTGGAATCATCCATATTGTTCCTGGGGTTCGCTCTGCGGAGTCATCTACTAGGGCGCGCAAAAGAACGCGCGTCGGGAAGGTCGTCAACTTCTCAACGGTTTCTCGACGATTCTTTCTTTCATTCCCGCGGTAAGCCTTGCGCTTCGCTGTACTCCTTTTGTGGTGAAGGGTAGTCGGATCGGATATGCCTCGAGGAGAGACGTATGCGCTGAGAGAGAGAGAGGATGAACTGCAAGAGGAGGAACAGCTTGGGCTTTTAAACAAGGAGGAAAGAGATGAAGATCACAGCTTCGGAGAGGACGACTTGGTAGATTTGGAGCTTGAAGATGGGAGGACTACAAGGCAGCGGAAGAAGAACTGGTTCAAGATACTGGTCATTTCAGTACCGGTGGTCTGGCTACTAGGCTCCATCATCCACGTGCTATGGGTTCCACGCAAGGCTAATACAGTTGCTGCATCCGGGGCTCAACTCCGCGCAGAAGAGGATTATATTCTGGACCCAAGATGGGACTTCGATGCCAGACCTACAACAAGAGAGTATTATTGGACTATCGCCGAGCATGAACTGAACCCCGATGGTGTATACCGCCCCATGATCCTCATCAACGCTAAGTTTCCGGGGCCATTAATTGAATGTAATGAAGGCGATGAGATTGTTGTTCACGTACGCAACGAAGCTACGAATGCGACTTCGATTCACTGGCACGGACTGTTCCAGAATGGGACGAATTACATGGACGGCACCGTGGGAGTAACGCAGTGTCCAATCGCACCAGGTTACTCGTTCACGTACCGCTTCAACGTCACGGGCCAAACAGGGACGTATTGGTACCACAGTCACATGTCCATGCAGGCTTCAGACGGCCTTGTTGGACCCATTGTCATTCACGCCCGGGGAGGCGAGGAGAAGGTTCTTCAAAAAGTGCCATACAAAGAGGATAGGGTCGTACTAGTCTCAGATCACTACTACGACCTCTCTTCAGCTCTCCTCTGGCAATACCTCAAACCAGGAAACGAAAACGACGAGCCAGTGCCCCAAGCAGCCGTCATAAACGGACGCGGGATGCGAAATTGCTCCCAACTACCCAACCGCAACTGCTCCACAGCCGATCGCTCGAACGCACTCTTTAACCTTTCATCCGAACACAATACCCGTCTCCGCTTCATCAACGTCGGCGTATTCGCAGAGTTCCAGGTCCAGATCGACGAGCACGAAGTCCAACTCACCGAAGTCGACGGCGTAGACGTGCACCCGCAATCAATCCACCGCCTCAACATCAACCCCGCCCAGCGCTACAGCATCATCCTCACCCCACCCACCCCAAACAAAGGCTCCTACTGGCTGCGCGCCCGCATGATAACCCACTGTTTCGCGTACGAAGAACCCGAGCTCTCCCCAGAAGTCCGCGGCACAATCCACTACACCACCCAGCTCCCGCCCTCCCCACCCCAAAGCAAAGACTGGCCCGAACCCATAACCGTAGCCTGCAACGACCTCAACACCAGCGCCCTGGTCCCCGTACACGCCATCCGCGCCCCCTCCCACCCCTCCGCCGTTCTCTACCTCCGCACCTCATTCCAAACCCACGACTGGCGCCTAAGCCGGGGTTTCTTAAACGCGTCCTCCTACCGAGCCAACCTCACCCACCCGACCCTCTCGACCTTCACGCGCGGCATCCAAGCCTCGTCCGAAAAACACCTCTACTCGCTCTCGCACCCCTACGGCCTAAACACCTACCTCTTCAACGCTACCACATCCCTCGTCTACCAAACCACCGGCATCCGCACCCTCGACATCCTGCTCCAGAACTTCGACGACGGAAACCACCCCTTCCACCTCCACGGCCACACCTTCTGGGTGCTCGCCTCCGGCACCGGGTACCCGCCCGCGCACCTCGCCCGCGGCGAGCCTACGGGGTTGAGTCTGGAGAACCCGCTTCGTCGCGATACGGCGAGTTTGGAGCCGTATGGCTGGCTGCTGTTGAGGTTCGTGGCGGATAATCCCGGCGTGTGGGCGTTTCATTGCCATGTTGGGTGGCATAGTGAGGCGGGGCTTAGTATGCAGTTTTTGGAGAGGAGCGAGGTTTTGGCGAAGCAGAGGGTACCGAGGGAGGTGGAGCGGCTTTGTGGAGTGGAGGGCGGGGAGAGGGGGAAGGCGCCGGATGATGCCGGGTGGGTGGGCGTGTGGGATTGATTGAGTGGCGTGGGGAGGGCTTGCTTGCTTGCTGGGAATGCATGGCTTGGGTGGTTTGGAGATGGATGCGGTAACTATGGTTTATGGGAATACTTGTAGATGACGTTCCGGCGCGTCTTCGATACGCAGAGTAGGCTGAGATACGCTTCTGTAAAGGGTCTGGATACGAGCGAATTGGCTGCGCCCTGTGGTATTCCACGAAGCCTCTACTAAGCAAAGTATAGGCAGATGTCTCGAAACTGCGCTATAGTAAGATGATTGGTTGGGGGTGGTGAAGGCTCATTGAGTCGGTAGAATGGTGAAGCGTAGAGATGACTAGTATAGAAGGCTTAATATATGACCTAGCGGCGGCAAGGGCAGTTCGGCACAACGTCTGCCTCCTGTAGGTACCTAGGTAGTTAAGTGCGTTAGCCCAGGCAAGGTTAGCAGCATTTGTACAGTACATAACACTCATCAAGGCGAAGTATACACAATAACAATGTAGCATGCCTTCCCAAGTGCTTACAATAAGCACAAAAAGGTAGTACGCTTCACACCTTCCATCTCCACATCACGCGCGCACATATGCACAAAATCGTCCGCCTCCTCGTACAACACCCAAAATCAGCAGCACAAGTTCACATTCCACTATCTGAAAGTGGCCATGTACCGCAGCACACGCAACCCAAATTTCCAACCATCGCAAACCACTCAGGCACTTTTCTTCGCCCGTTTGCGCGTGCATACATGACGCCTCCCCTCGCTCTCGTACTGCGCATCATAAAATAATCGTGATCTCGTAACGCCAGCAAATGCAGTGTCCCCTGGGGTATATCCTAAACTGAACAAAGGAAAATCGCCCTTGGCTTGGACGTAAGGGTAGAGTAAAGGTAAGGAGTAAAAAAGGAAGCATGTACTCAAGAAATTTCCATGTATTGACAGTGTCGATGGAAGGAAGAAAAGGAAAAGTTGAATGGAGAAGAGGGAGAAAAAAAGGGGGCCGCCCGCTCACTCATCCAGTAAGCTTCGAAACCACTTGCATCGAGCGTCGTACATTGACGGCGGGGACGCCGATGGCTTCGAATGCCTTGGAGGGGTTGGTGTGGTTGGATGTGACACAGGTTGTTGTCTAACCGCTCGCGGAACCACTCAATGCAAGGGAACAACGTCGCGCTATGGACACGGCACAACTCAACATGGCACGAAAAGAAGTTGGAATTGGCCCGGTGCACAATATCGTAACCCGACTTTACCTCTTGTGCTCAGAAGGCACACGCTGTACGTCTTCCACACTGGAGGCGTTGGACAGATGCTGTTGCGATATTGGTGCGCTAGTCTCGACCGTCTCAAGTAGGATAGCAGTATCGAGTTCCGGGGGCTTGGCGATTAAATTGCGATGGCCGCGTGGCTGCCAGCTCGGCTCCTCGCTTTTATGTCCGTTGTCCTTGTTCATCAGCTCAGCAATCGCACGCTTGCATTCGGGCCACGTCGTTGAGATGTAGATCATCGAGTTCCAGAATCCTTGCAGTGGAAGGACCAAAGCAGAGGCGAGATTGAGACCGAACATTGGATGGTCCTTGTGGATGAACTGCTGCAGACGGTTGGCGGTGGACGGAACCCAGACACAGACGAGGGCAGCAAACATGAGGAAGGCGACTTTAAAATAGCCAAGCGCAGCTGCGTTGACCTTCATACCATTGTGGCGCCGAGCTGTATTATTGTTATTGGTGATGGACATGGAGCGAGAAGGCTCGACATCTGGTTCCCTCATGGGATTAGTCGCGAAGGCCGTGGCTCGGTATCCACTCGGTGTATTGGCTGTATGATGTATCCTCCTTGAGTGTGGATTTGGTTGGATATGGGTAGGGGCTGGTGTTTCCACGTTGGACGACAACTGCTTCGTGCTTCCAAAAGAGCTGCGAGAAGCGTTGTGTAAGGTTGGCGAGGCGGCTTGTGGATCCCACGAGTCCTGTGGTTGAGTGGTCTCAACCTCCATCGTGGTTTCGACTTTAATGATGCCGAGATCCGTGGAAATATGCGGGCTATGCGGAGCGTTACCGAGGTCTTGGTCAGCAGCCACCCTCTTGGAGAGTGAATGGAGCTCGGAGCCTTTGCGGAAGATCTTCCATCCAGTAACAATGTAGATGGCCATGGTGGAGAAGATGACTCCCCACACAGGAGCGTAGAAGAAGGCAATCCGCATCCAGTCAACTTCGGCCGAGACCCAACACCAGAGCTGGAGAAGTTAGCTTAGTTTGACATGTCCTTCAAGCGGGGATTTACAGTAGCCGGCCCGATAATTATCCTACTACCAAAGTGATCCAAAAAGATATACGTTACTGCCACAATGCCGGTAACTCCATATGCGCCGAGCAGATACCACTTCTCTAGATGGCGTAGCTGGGTTGAATTGTATCCACGGAAGAAGACTAGCTGCACATTGAGTGCCATGCAGAAGACCCAGAGACTGTCCGCGGCCATGAACCTATTCAAGTCAGCACCGCATCCCCCAAAAGCCAACAGGTAGACGTGCCATTGTATGATGATGCCTTGAAATTCGCAGAGAGGGGAGAATTTGGCTGGAAAGACGGGCACAGCCGCAGTCCCGATCAGCGTAGCCACGTTCACCGTCATGTTGCCAAAGGATGCGTAGAAGACGAGGCGATTGATGGGTTTGCGGAAGTAGTGCCATTTCCAGAAGGTCGTGATGATGAATATAGATCCTATTATGGAAAGTACGGACATGATGCGCTCCGACAGCTGGATTGCCAGGATCTGGCGTTCGTTGAACACTATCATCGTGTCTAGGCGGGGCGTAGGTCCAGATTGCTTGTGGAAGATTTTGAGAAGTTGTATCCAGATCAAAGTCGGTCGGCGCCGAGGATGTAAAGAAAGGCGCGGCCTGCGAGGTGGGCCCGCGGTCTGCTTAGATAGAAGGGATCATTCGCTGTGTCGCGGTGGCAGAGGAACGATATCGCAGGAAATATAGGAAAGGCGATATTCGATATTTGTCGTTGTCGCGGTGTGTGTTGTTGATGTCGGCTGGCGGCAGAGGGCAACTGCAGAGGAAGGCGCGCCGGCTCAAACGGGAAAGAAGGGTGCTGCAGCCCTAGTGATGAACCGCAGACGCAACCTCTTTGCCCTCTCCAACTGCTCTTGGCAGCTGATGCGTGGTGATGCAGTGAGGAACAGTCAAGTGCTGAGGAGACTGAGCAAGACGTACGAATTACCTCCACGATCACCGGTTGACGGGCCTGGAATGTGACGGACTTGAGCTAGCTACCAGCCTAAGCTTTGTAGGAGCACGCTCAACAAACGGCGACTCCTGTACACACTGTCCCTCCAGAAAACTCGAGTACAGAGACAGGGAGGACGAGCAGAGGGTCGATGGGGTGGGCATGGGTAACGTAGCACCAGCACCAGACGGGGCAATTGAACGACAGAAAGCAGACAGTCGGCTCCCGGGCAGTCGGTGAGCACTTGAGCGAGGGAGACACGCAAGAAGAACGAGGAAAAGCGTTTGCACGTGACAAGACCAGGAATGAATGAAGAGAAGACGGGACGGGACGGCACTAGACGGGATAGAAGCTGAGTACAGAGATGATAGTCACCTTAGAACATGGTCGTACTCGTGACGGCCAATGCTACCTACATATAACAGTGTGATGTACGCCACCAGGCAGTACATGGTTCGACAACTCCATCATACAATGTGCTGTCCCCCCTACAACCATCCTCCTCCCTCCTCGTTAGCCCCCGTCCGCGGCACAGCTCTCGCGTCCCACGCTGACTCCATCTCACATTCCATTTCGTCGCATCGAGGAATAAAAGACGACAAGAGACGACAAAGACGGGCTGGTGATGCGGATGGCTTGCGACCAGACGCCGTTTGTCGTCGATTTAGAAGCAAACGCTGACAAGGGGCGTTGCCGCGGCCATCTGTCATCCATTTGTTGGCGCTTGCCGCACCGCACCTACCAATCCACCACCTCCCCGCCTCCCGTTCGCTCGTCAGGAAAAACGAAAAAGCACACAAATCGCCACCGAGATAGGAGATCTGGAAATAATGGCGTGAGTTTTGTGTTAACGCTGGACGTTGCGCCAGTGTAGCCATAGTAATATTAATGCACATAACCGTATTGTGCCGCCCTTGTATCCAACCTCGTCGCAGTGAGCGACAATTGAATCCGGCGCATTAGTACGGAGTAGAAGCAAGGTAAATGCGCAATCTCCACAAATCCAATAACAACTTATCGATGTCGTTCGAGTCTTCATCCCACGTCCGCTTCCCCAACCGTTCCCGCTCGCTACCAGACTTCGCACCCGTCAAAAAAAAAATGATGACCCTTGGAACTTGCTTCTCGCTGCGACCCCATCACTTTCGAGTACCTATACCGTGGGGCTTTCGCACAGCCTGCGACATGTCATCGATGCCTCACGCTTACTGAGCTCAGTGGCTTTTAGTACCACCTAAGACGGGAAACTTGTTCAGGGTGGAAGACGAGCCGCAAAGCCTCATTCTCCGGATGTGTAGAAAAATTTATGAATGTTTCCTTAGTCACAGCGTACTAAAGTATCGCAAGGCCTTTTCAGCGAGTGCTGCACAATCATGCCTTTGGTGCAGTGCTCCCTCGTATGAAGAGTGCCTACTGTCGTCCCAAGCCTTGCTTGATCAATTCGCTAAATATACACATCTCAATTTACTATAGATACACTACCGCCAAATCCACCGTCCTATGCCCTCACCCGTCAAAACACTTTCCCCATCACCCTCACCCTTTCACAAGCCCCTCCGCCTTGGAGGCGGCGACCTAGAAACCGAGCTAGTATGCCTTCTGTTCCTCGGCGGCGGCGGGGACGAGTTCCCACCCCTCCGACGCGGAGGAGGCGAACGGGAGTCCGAGTCACGGCGACGTCGCGGAGGAGGTGAGCGAGAATCAGATTCTTGACGGCGTCGCGGAGGTGGAGATCGAGATCGCGAGAGACTGTCAGGCCCACGACGTCTTCGGGGAGGCGGAGAAGGAGACCGAGAAGGACTCGTTGAGTAACGTCGACCCTTGCGAACAGGCGACCGTGATCTCGAAGAAGATGGGCTACGTGCACGGCCTTTACCGCGAGGTGGCGATCGCGAGCGGCTGGACGAGTACTGGCGTTTGCGGGGAGCTGGAGATCTTGATAGGGATCGTGAGCGAGACCGTGAGTCTGCGTCGGATGAGGGGCTACGACCCCGACCGCGCCCTTTTCTGGGGGCAGGCGACCTGCTGCGCGAATATGAGCGACCCCTAGGGCTCGAAGAATTTCGCCGGCGACGGCGAGCAGGTGTGATGGAGCGCGAACGCGAGCGAGAAGAGTACGAAGAGTAAGAAGAAACACTCTGTGCATCCGAATCGCTCTCTGGCTCCGGTAGCGCGGCGGGCTTCGGTGGATTGTTCTTGAGGAACTCGCGCATGCCTTCGGTGAGAACACCCATTCCGATCGCGGTGAAGAAATTGATCGAGAAGCGGGTGTTGACCTGGTTGTCCGTGGGAAAGATGCCGGTCAGGCTGTCCTGTATCATGGGATCCTTCATTCGCTCGACTACCGTCTTTTGGCCCATAGCTGCCATAAGCTCCTCGAAGAGGATCTTAATGAAGATACGGGAGCTGGACGTCGTGTCTTCTTCATTCAATTTGATGGCCGAGAAGACATGCCAACCAATTGCATCAGTAGACAAAAGGTGCGCGAAGAACTGGGCGATAATGCGAAGTCGGTTTGTCTCCACGCGGTGAATGGTCTCATAGTAGTTGATGAAGCCCTCCTCGAACAGATCCGTCCACATGCGGTTAAGCTTGCAGAAGCGCTCTCCGATCATGCCGTAGAATTTCTCGTAGGTGCGTTCCTGGCTGGCGCATTCCACGATCATGGTAGTAAGTTCCTTCTCCTGTCCATGAGGCAGGTTGATGCGCATGAGCTTGTGACAACATTCCTCGAAGCCTCCACTGCTCTTGATCGTAAGGTAGATCGTACGGCGCAAGCTAACGAGATCCGCATTCGTCTGATCCTTGATGTCCAAGGCCTTCGACTCCTCATCCTCTTCATCCTCATCGGACGAGGCATCCGTATATTCCGCATCGCTCTCTTCCTCGCCTAGAATCTCCTTCTTCAGTTTTTGGTACTGTGCTTCATTCTCTTCATATTCTGGGTCAAATTTGAAGATGTTGAGTCCATCCTCCACCTTGATGTCATCATCCAACTCGTATCGGTGTGTATGCTGGTCCTCCTCTTCTACCAAGTCCAACTCCTCCTTGACTGCTGGGTTGTCCTTGTACTTGTCTTTACGAATCTGAAACAAGACTTCGATCATGTATTGCGTACGCACATCGATGCCAGCTTCATGCAGGATATTCCGGAATTGCTCGAAAATAATGTTCGCAATCGCGGGATTCAGGTCTTCCAAAAAGTGTCCCACCTCTTTCATGATACCGACTGCAATCTCCACACTGTCGTCTGTAGGATTGTTCAGCAAATGAAGCATAATCTCGGCAATCAGCATCTCGTGCACGACTTGCGTGTTCACCAAATGCGACAGAAACGTCGAGCTAGCCACCGCGACCGCTTTGTCGTTTCTCTTGAATGCCTTCTTATACTGAATGATCAGCCTCCGCACCAGCAGGTCTCCTACCTGCGGCAGTTTGGTGTTTACGATCGCCACCATTGCTGCGTAGATGGGCGTAAACGGCAAACTCGAGGCTTGCGCCTTCATAATTGACCGGCAGAACAGACCACGCCCACGCACCAGGTTCTCCGAGAACAGCTCCGGGACAATCTGCTTGATATTTGCGACATTGCATTTGTTGATCATGCCCTGGATCGACTTCTTGAGCGCTTCCCAAGCCATGCGCTGGAACTCCGGTGTTTTCCTGTCCGTAATCGCAGCCTGCATAGCGCGAAGCCGTGCAGGCGGGATATACGCGCCGCCAGCCCGCGTCTTCGAGTCATCTACAGGGAGTTTGCGCGTGGCGCTGAAGGCACTCTGAAAGATTTTTAGGCGCGAATCGTCCTCGGGGATTTGGCCTTGCGGTCGCTGGTTCTCGCCTCCTCCTTCATCGTATCGGCGTCCATTTTCGCGTCGGCGGTCTTCGTAGTCGTCGCGTCGTGAGCGCTTCGACGGGCCGGAGGTCTCATATGGCGGCGATCGTTCGCGCTTCTTGGGATGCTCTGGGAGCTCTATCTCAGGCTCCGGTGAGGGAATCCTCACAGCTGAAGCTACCTCCATCATCGCTTGTTTCCTCAAATTCGTCAGAAGATTCTGCGTGTTGCGTATCCAAGCTTTTGAGACCGCCGTACGACCCTGCACACCCGATAACTCTTCTTGAAGCTCGTATCTAGTTCACTTTCAGGCTGCCGCGGCGAGGTGACGGGTGTAGGCTTCGACAGGTCCGAACTGCTGTTAAATATCGATGTCGCGCGTCGTGATGTGATGGGGCGGAGAAACTTTGGTCAAGCAGGAAACCTAGCTGGTCCGGCGCGGATGGACTTTCAACCGATGGTAACAGTCTTGGCGCTCACCATCCCAGCGCGAACACCTTGCACATTGGCGCAAGAAGTGAGAGAAGTCCGATCCGATACTCCACGCCTACGTCGCCATCCACTCTCTCGATTTCCTCCCCCCGCCAAATCCAAAAATGGTACGTTCCCCAAAAACAACCCCGAGAAAAAAAAAAGGAAAAAAGAGAGAAACTAACAACACACCCCCAGCTCGACCGTCTAGTAGGCCTCACCATGCTCCTCGCAGCAACCACCGTCTTCGTCTACTACACCATCTGGACCCTCTTCATGGTACCCTTCCCCCTTCCCATCCCCCTTCCCATCCCCCTTCCCCTCCCCTTCCATACCCCCTCTCCCTCCACCCAAGAATAAAAGAACTATACTAAGAACAAAACCCCCCCAGCCCTTCGTCGACGAAGACCACATCCTACACTCCTTCTTCCTCCCCCGCGTCTGGGCCATCCGCATCCCCGTGATCCTTCTCATTCTCTTCGGCACTATCGTTGGCAGTTTCTTGTCCACCGTTATGATACGGAGCAACCGCAAGAAGGCGCTTAAGGCGAAGCAGAAGAAAGCTACGTGAGTGCGGAGCACAGGCAGGGGGGTTGAGAGGTCAACGGTGAGGGAAACATGGGAAAGGGAGGTGCATTGGGAGGCGCATGGCGTCTGATATCATGTGGGCTTGCAGATACTTTGGGTAAAAGGATGGTGGAGAAGTCTTATGGTGATATTATATGGTTCATTGTTGACTGAGCTATATTCTAATCATCGCGAAAACTGCAGTCTGAGAAGTATCCGGACGCCGCGTGCAGCGTTTGCTTTGAAAGGACATCAAAACCCTCAAAGAGGTCATGCCCGTACAATTTCCCTCTCACATAACCGAGCAATCCTCACTATTGAGTAAGACTGTAGTCCCTTCCTCCCCATCGCCATCTTCGTCTCCCAAACCCATAGCCTGACGGTGCGCCTGAGCCCGCTGCGAAAGCTGGGCCAGTAACGCCCTCGTAATGAAGGCCTCCTCATCACCCCCCTTTCGATTCATGTCATTTTCTGATGTAATCTCATAAGCCCTGTGCATCGCCCTCCTACTCCGCAACCCATTCCCTTCAACCTCATTGTCTTCGTCGTCACTCAACGCAGGATCGCCAGTCGAAGGAGTAGGCTCTGCAGTCTGTTCACGTTGACGTCGACGCCTTCGTATGAGGTGGATGCTGGAAAAACCAGGGTCTGCGGAGTGAACGCCAATGCCTTTCCGTGCATTTCGCTGGTCATTTGCATCTGGAGAGAAGACCTTGATTGTATGGTCAATACCGCTAACGGCCATGAGAGGTTCATAGGGATGGCCTTGGACAACGTTGACAATTTCTCCATCACCTTCCAGGATGTTGACAAGGTCTCCTGTCTTTCTGTCCCAGATGAAGACATGGCCGCAGTCGCTACCGCTCACGACATATTCGTCTTGTTGTCCGAAGTAATTGACGTCTTTGACGGTGCGAATATTACAATGACCGCGGAAAACGCGTGTATGCGGTATGCAAGGGACGTCCGACTCCACACGTTGGCGCAGGAAGCTCCGATCAAAGTCGGATCGCCAAAGTATACGCCCGCTGCGACTGCGAGAAAGACCATCTTCATCGACGTCCTCGTCATCGTCGTCCACAGGATCAAATGCCTCGATATCACCGTCGGACTCTTCGCCCTCATCATGTTCTTGATCGTCGTCTTCTTCCATGACGATATCAGAACTCAAAAGCGGCGCCTCACTACTCACACGTTCAGTAGGCGTGTGCGAACTCGCAGCGCCTGCTGATTGTGTGGATGTCCGCCTTCCTAGTGCAGCATCGATAAGTGTTCCATACTCTAGAGATTCGTCGTCCTCGAGCGGGTCGATGTCCTCCTGGAGCCGCCGGTATTCCGCCTCTTCAGCTCGAAGACTAGCATCGGCGATCCCGCTTCCACAGTAAGCACGATCAACAATAGAAAACCAGATCCCTTTCGAAGCGTTGAGCAGGACGCCTCGGCCAATTTGAAAAGCCCATCGTCGAACGGCAGCTGCTCGATCTTGCACCTCGCCCTCCTCAGCGGACTCCACTGTGGATTTATCCTCGCCAGTAAGATCCGCAAAAGGAGTTTTCAAGGCTCGCGAGAACGCGATTACGGCAGCTTTCTCCGAAGAATAGAAGATCCTTGTTTCATCTGACTCGAACCTGTTCGCATCGACGTTAACGATGGGACTATCACTTGCGAGCTGAAGAAGGTATGGAATAAGGATTTCATCAATAGCGTCAACGTCTGCATCCGGAGGAAGCGGAAGGCGTGAGCTACTACTGGGGCTGGAGAAGCCTGAAATCAAGGCGCCGAGACCGCTGTCCAGCCAGAGCAAGATAGCCTTCAAGAAGTCGTATCCAAACTGTTCGTTGCGTGGTAAAGACCTCTCGTTAGGGGCAGGCTGTATAGACGCGAAATATTGAGAGATGATAGCGTTGGCGTTGCCACCAGTGCGCAACTGCCCACCCAACACGCGAGCAAGAGTGCCGGCAGCTTGAACAAATCTACGGGACGAAGCTCGGCTCTCGCGCAGCTTGTTTTGTAGAGCAACGTCGATTGGAGTCGGGTTCACAGGATAGCGCCAGGTCCTCGATATCTCATCCATGTCTGGCAGTATCGATGCAGCGTGACCGATCAGCGAAGTGAATCGTGGTGTGTAATTAGACTGGTCGTCATCTCTTGATGAACTAGAATCTGTAAGATGGAAAATCTTCTGAAGCTGAACAGTAAACTTAGCAATGCGGTAGTGGTCGGTGTTTTGGACAATCTCGGCTTCGTCAGATGAGAGGGGGCTTTGAGGAGCTTGAATCCTGATCTCTTCGCTCTGTCCGTTGCCGTAATTTACTCGCAGAGCCAGGTCCTCCTCCTCACTGTCCGTACGCTGTCTTGAAGCTCGACCTCCATCCTCTTGAGGTACCGTACTGGATCTCGGGCGCTTCCGCTTACGGATGTTATCTTTAACTCTACGACGCGATGACGACTCCCCTGTTGCTTGAGCCTCTACGTATTCTTCCGACGCATCTGGCGACCTCAAGATGTCGAAGCTGTAGATATGGTCGCCGGACCAACTAACGACAAGCTCATTGGGGTTGGCATCGCTGATCTTGCATGCGGTAATATGGCCGTTGTCTGCCCGTCGCATTCGCTGCTTGCCGTTTTTCGCAAATTTCTTCACGCACCGGGTTGCCTTGCCAAAGACTTCGTCATCGCCCTCGCTCCAGTTGCTAGGACTTGCGAGTTTGGCGCCTCGCTCATCCAACTTGTCTCGTCCGAGCATGCGTCGATCGTGGAGAAAGCAGTGAAGATGGGCGCCACCTAATGCAATGTAGTGCGGTTGCGAGGGAGAGCATGAAACGGTGTTGAGATCCAGGTGATACTTCGAATATGAGATCAACGGTGCCGGAACATTATCAGAGGCTTCGCTATCTGCAGCCCAACTCGGCAGCGAGCCATTTCTCCGTGGCGGGTACGCTTTAGAAGGCTGCCTTATGTCCCACTGCCGCACATCACCATCCTCTGAGCAAGTTAGAAAATAGAACGGGTTGTCCTCGGTCACTATCCGCTTCACTGTGTCGGTATGGCACCGGAACGCTTTCGCGTTGGTGTCCGTTTGGGTCAAGGTCAGACCATCAGGTATGCCGTGAATGCCCACAGGATAGCTAGAGCCCCGCTGTCTGCTAGACGACGCTCCATATAATGCAGAGTGGCCGGAATGCTCAATGTCGAATATGCGGACGTCGTCGGTTGCGGAGACAATGGTGCGATCGTTGGAGTAGGGCATAAATTTGACGGAGAAGATATTTGTGGTGTGTCCGGTGATGATAGACGTTGTAAGGCTGAACTGCGATGTCGAGGATTCGGGGTGGTATGAGTGAATGTTGATGTGGTGGTCATCGGATCCTGAGGCTAAGAGGCGGCCAGATCTCGACCAACTGCTGGTTGTTAAATAGAGCTTCAGACGAATCTTAGAGAGGTTTTACTCACGAGAGAGCGTTGACGCATCCAACGTGCCCCTCCAACTCGTTCACAATATCCAGATCCTGCACCCACCGCCTATCGCCATAGATGCCAGCAATACCAGCGTATCGCTTCCGGTCGGCAGCAACCTCCCGCTTTAGCAGACGATCGAAGACGGTGTTCTTCATGTTGCTTCTATAAATGCCTGTGGTATTCGGGTGGAGAAAAGGTCGTCAAGGCGTGGTGGCTAGGAAGTAACGGTGTAAGGTGAGGCAAACGAGAACAGTAGCTACCAAAGTGCTCCGGGACTGCGAGGCGAAGGAAAGGCGTCAGTCAATCAATCCGGCGGTACGCGTTCGCGATAGGGAGTCCAGATAAAGGTGCAGAGACGTGCACGCATGTCGCAGTCCTCCTGTACGTGGCCGTGTTTCGCGAGCGGAGACTGCCTTTGAGCTTTTGAAGATGACCGCTAGGGCTGACTGGTGGCGCTAGCACCCGGTCCCATTCACCCCCACCGTCCCACCCTCGCTTGTTCACCTTTCGAAGCATTTCTTCCACCTTCGCAAACAGCGTGATTGCTGAGCTGAGCATGTTTACGGCATATACTGTTGGAGACGGGTAAAGTAGGACATCTTCCCAAATAGGTAACTGAACTACACATGTGCACATCCACTGGAAGAAAACGCCAACAATCAAAGTTATCAAATCCCATATCCACTTCCTTCCTCTCCACCCCCCTGGACCCCTGCACCCCCTCCCCAAATATCCTCTCAACTCTCAAGCAGCACCCCTCCTCTCCCTCCCACTAACCAAATAAACACTAGCCCTAACCTCCACCAACGGATCCCCACTGCCTTCAATCCCCTGCACCCTCGGCACAGGATCAAATATAACCCTCCTCTCCTCCTCCAAACTCTTCTCCCTTCCCAAAATCCCCTCGACGCGAATCTCTCCCAATTCCACAACTGTCCTCTCCTCCGGCCAAACCACAGTCGCATTATCCACAACATCGCCCTCCTCGGCAACCTGCACCACAAGCTTATACGCAATGGGCGGACCAGTCTCAACACGCGCGGCAAGTTCATCGTACAGATAAGTGGCCGACTTCCCAGCCACTTCCTCAGGAGAAAGCGCATGATGGCCAGCTGTGGGAAGAACTCGATATCTCACAAACCTCTCCTTACCCTCCCCATCCACAAACTTGAACGCATTCACGCCGAAAAACCTCTCCGTAGCGAAACTCTCGGGGCTCCGTCTGTCTTCGGTCAAAAACCGTTTCGTCTCGGGATGCGTGGCGAGGAACGCGCCTAGCGCTTTCCCTCCGTCGGTTCCCGCGGCCCCGGCGGCTTGTAGAAACTCGAGGAATTGCTCGCCCGTGGATACGGGGAAGAGAGGCGTGGAGTGCGCGATGATGTCGGTGTGGTGGCGTTTTCCGTCTGCCGTGGAGGGGAGGTGGAAGCGGATGGCGAGGCCGCGCGGGTTGGCGTTCGGGTCGGTGTCGGGGATCGTGGGGTGCCCGGTGGATGAGGAGAAGCGGAGGGTTAGGCGGGTGGAGGGGAGGGTGAAGTGGGGGGCAGTTGTTAGGGTTGCGGCGGTAGGCGTAGGCGTGAATGTTCCGGTTAGGAGGCGGCCTTTGGCGTGGGCTGTAGACGTGAGAATCAAGATGGGGTCAAGGGGGAGTTGGGAAGCGGGTATGGCATACCAGGCCTGAAACTCTTGGGGACATTTTCTCCTGCGGCGGCGCGGAGCGTGGAGACCAGACTAGTGCTCGTTTCGACGATCTTGGGGTGTTGAGAGAGAGGCATTGTGAGGTGGTGAGTTTTTATAGTCTCGAGATAGGGTGCTCTGTTGAGTTTACTTCTATCGCGCTTGATATGAGTGCGGGAGTTTTTGTAGATGGTAGTTGCAATCCAAAATCGTGTCCCTCCCAAACCACCACCACTTTATATACCCGCCTCTCTCGGCTCACCATTCCAAATCCTCTTCCACAATCCCGCCAACTTATCACAAACTATGGTAGAAATAGAATCCACCTTCCAGCCATGCATACACTAGTCAAATCGCCCCTCCCCAATTGGTCAACACAGGTATGACAAGAGCTTACTCACACTCTAACCTAAGCCCCGCTTGTACTCCAGAACATGAAAAACGCCACCAAGAGTATCCCTACATGCAGATAGATGACGTCGGGAAGGAATCACGCAATGGCGTTTAGCAAGCTATGTCTTGGGCTTGCGTTAGGAGGGGAAGGGGGGCAGTGCGATTGCCCTCTTCAACCTGAAGACACATCTACGTCTAAGGGAGGAATTATCTGAAAAATCGCACCGGAGTATATCAGGAGTAAGCTGTCCGCAAGATCGTTGTTACCGAATTTCCCGGCACTGCGAGAGCTAATATTATCGGCCGAATGATATGGGGATAAGTAATCCGAGGAAGGTGGAAAGTTGCAGGTCAGGTATTTCAGAGACACCATGTATGACATAGTCGAATGGGGCAGATGAATTTGGATATCGTTCATGGATTTCGTTCTGAAGTATTTGCCATGTCCGACTTCATACAGTACTAGGACAGCGGTGTTGCAACACTTTGCCTGACCGAAACTGTAGGAAGCAGCGCTAGGCTTATGACATAGGACTGTGCTACGAATTGCATAGATGGAAAAGCCCAATGAAGCTGAAGCCGCTAATGATATGCTCATAACATAGACGAACAGAGGATATTCCCAGTTAACTCAATTAACGCCTGTGCTCGATAAATGCGCAAGCACCGTCCTTCGCAGCACTAAAACCGAAGGTTGTGGACGCATCTTGACTTCGGAAATTGTGAAAGAGGATATAGGCATTTGACACACGACTGTATTCATATAGCGTGATCACAGATGTGTAGTCAGGATTGCATGTATGTCATGAGAATGCGCATGATATTTCGTTATTGGCGGGTCATTTCAGTAGGCTCCTTGGGGGACTTGATAGCCGCCCATCTGAGCCTGCTGGGCTTGAGCCTGGGCGTTGGCCATAGCCTGTGCCTGCTGGCGGGCGGGGAGGTCGTTGAACCAGGGATGCATCAGGGCAGCGGACGCAGTTATGCGCATCTCAGGCCGGAGCTGAAGCATGCTGTTGAGAAGGTTCAGACCGACCTGGTCGACTTGAGGTAGGATCAGCCTGAGATCCTGGGTAGCGAAGACGGGGAAGTTAGCCTTGTACTCGGGCAGCTGCGAGATGCCTGGCCATGACCGCTCGGATGGAGTGCCCATGAGCCTGAAGATCTTCTGCAGCTGGTCCTCGTTGGTCGTTCCGGGAAAGAGCGGCCGTCCCGTGTACATCTCGGCCATGATGCAGCCTGCGGACCAGATGTCGATGCTCGTACTATAAGTCCTGCTCCCCAGGAGCACGTCAGGAGCTCGGTACCACAGCGTCACCACCTCGTTGGAGAATGTGTTGACTGGGATTCCAAATGCTCGCGCCAGACCGAAGTCGGCCAGTTTGAGTTGGCCGCGGGTGTTGATGAGCAGATTCTGGGGCTTCAGATCGCGGTGCAGCACGCGGTTGTCGTGGCAGAAGGCTATGCCCCGTAGAAGCTGGTACATGAAGGACTTTATGGTCGGCGGGTCCAGGGCACCTCGCTCGCCGCGCGAATCCATGTACCGCTTGAGGTCTTTGTCCATGAACTCGAATACGAGCATGAGCTTGTTCTCGGTGTGGATGACGTCGTGGAGGAGTACGATGTTCTCGTGTTTCAATTCCTTCATAAGGGATATCTCACGGATCGCGGTGGACGGCGTGCCCTCTTCCGAGTCGAGGTGGATCTCCTTGAGCGCGACGAGCTCGCCCGTCTGGCGGTTGCGGCCCTTGAACACCTGCGCCTGTCAGCCTTTCTCCTGCATATGTGTGTGGGCATGATGTGACGCACTGTGGCATATGTGCCCTCTCCCAGCTTCTCCAGCTGTTGGAAGGAGCTGGGATGCCTGCGGTTGTCCATGGTCGGGGTTGCCGGAGTGGGTGCTGCTACGCGCGCAGGGTGGCCTCCGTCGAGATTGCGTACGCTGATGGAGGAGTCGGTGCGGTTCGCGACCGAGAGGGTGCCTGCGTGCGTCGGCTTGAGCTTGCCCGGCGGCGGTTTCGACGTGTACTGCGGGTCCCAGAGGATGTCGCTGGCGGTGGTGAGGGCCTTTGCGATGCGCAGCTGCGGTGGCGTCGTTGTGCGCGAAGTGGTGGGAGACGTTGGTTCGGCCGTGGTTGTGCGGTCTCCGCGAGACCTGGAGGTTAACGACTCTGGCGGGCAAGCAGGCTGTCTTATGTGCACATCTACTGTAGTGTGGGCGGTGCATGAGTCGTCGCCGTAGTGGGCTGGTGGGGCGGAGTAGACCATTGAAGCGCTCTGGGCACTGGGCAGTGGGCGCCTACCACGCGCCGCATTGGGCGAATCCAAGTAGAGGAGTACCTTAATTCACAGAAACGGCAAACTCGGTCTAGGTGTGAATGGCAGACAATTTATTTCATCTTCTGCAACTACCGTACTCGAGCACAAAATTGGCGTTATCTCAATCTTGAAAATGGCAAAAGCGTGCACAGGCAAATGACATACAACTGCAAACAGCTACGTTGTTTGGGCTGGCTTTGGGATCCCAATGGCTTCAAGAATCAAATCCAGTTTATGCGCTTCCCTCCTCAGCGTGTTCCATTCTTCTTCATATTTTACCATCAAGCTTCCTCCCAGTGATGTCCCATTGAGCTGAACATAACCAATGTCAGTGCCATCCTCACCACGCAACATATGGCCCTCACTCCGCCTTGGGAAGATGGCCATGCCCGCCGTGGTCATAGCCAGGTTGTAACTTATGGGAAGGTTGCCGTCGGTGGTGGAATGAAGGGCCAACTGGCCAGGATGAGACGTTATGTAGTCGTCTGCAGCCTTCTTCGCTAATTGGTAGAGGCGGACATATATCTGGAGCAGCTGTGAATCGGATGGCTCGGAGTTGAATTTGTGGGCAAAGTGAAAGAAGGGCAACCCCGGATGTTGAAGGATATTGTTTTCGATCTGTTCACCTGATAGTATCAGATCGAGCAGTAGATCCCAGCCAGCTGACTCCCCTGTCCCGTGCATATCATCAACAGGCATCAGTTGTAGGTGTCTGTGTGGCTGAGAAGCACCGCTATATGGTCCCGAGTTAAAGAAGGCAAATAAACGCTTCTGCCTGCTGGCCTCCCATGCGTTTAGACAGGCATAGGTTGCCGCTAAATCAGCCTCCTCCAGCAAATTTGTCTGTGGCTTGTTCTCCTTCGTCGCTATAATGAAGTGATTTGGTATAATGGGAAACTTATTCAACAACAGGCAGTGGCTCGGGTTGACATCAGGTACGTCCGCAATGAAGAGATCGGGTTCAGGAGTTGCAAAAACATCCACCTTTGGAGCCGGAGTCGTATTCTTGGGCGGTTGAGGCTTCCTCGCAAGAGACGGGCAGTATCGCAGCTGAAACTACACCCATTGGCTGGGTATTAGCTGGTGAAAGAGCAGACATCGACAGGGAGGAACGCACTGGAATGCTCCTCGAGGTGTGAATGATGGCAAGCTCGGTAGGTGAGAAGACAACGGCTTGTGAAGCCTTTGCAGCTTTATATCTCGCCTCGACTAAATGGGGTAGAGCCTCCGGGAGACCAAGCAACATTTTCACTGATATGATGATATGACGAACAGTGTCGGCGTGGAGTGGCGGACGCTTCTCGGAAGTCGGAACGCACGCGCGCACGGACTTCCCACTTCCAGACGTCACGCATCGCGACGGCAGCTCCATCATCACTCCTTCACCACCTTCCGTCCGATGCTGGCAACTATTCCGACGCAACGAGCGATCCATCACCTCAGGAGCCATCGAGTCAAACGGATCACTGGAATTCAGGGCATCACCACATATAAGAGTTATTTTTCTGAACGGCAGCGAGTCTATTGGCTAGTTCTACTACCTCAACTACCTCGTTTTCGTCGTGGCGGCCGGTCCAACAATGCCAGACCGTTGATAGTACCACATTTCCAGATGCCACTATCCTCCCCAAGGTTTGCATGCAATACCAAACGCCCAAAGGTCCACGCAATTTCGCAATACACCGCAATAAGGAACCAGTTGCTTTGCAGCACACCAATCTTAAATTATAGAAAGCAACTCCGAAAACGACTTTGGTGCCACCCAACCCGGATGTAAAAGCCGATCTTGTGACTGTTAGCTGCAAAGATGATTGGAAAAGGGGAAGGGAAAAAAACTCGGGACGTGTCTAAAAGAGAAGGGAAGAATATCTACGGAAGAAGTGAACTTGTGCGCCGTCGCTCGTGATGAATTCGTCAAGAGTGGGCTTGGCCCTGCGCCTGTTCTCGTTCGAGCTTCTGCCTCTGGAGATCTGCCCACTTCTTCTTGCAGGTCGCATTGCCGAACGCGTAGGAGCCGCCATGCTCGACGATGTAGGCAGACGTCCTCTTCCACGACATCTTGCTGAGGCGTGCAGTACGAGACAGCGTAGGGTAGATGTCCGCGAATGAGTCGAGTTGCTGCTCCACGTCCTCTTGAAGGAGACGTATCTTGGTTGGTTAGCTTGTGGAGTATGACAGCAACTGGAGATACTTACGTCTTTTTCCGTCCACATCGGCTTACGGACCCGCTCTTCCTTCCTCTTGGTCAGAGCCCTGTACCGGCCTCGAAGGGTCGACTCCGCCGCGTTGCTGCCCAGCTTCTCACGAATGTCTTTATAAGTGAGGCCTTCCAGCTTCCACTTCACAAGCTTTCGATCCTCCTCCCTACGTCGAGATTGTGCATCTGTTCCTCGCGGTGAAGGGGTCGGGGTCGGTGGTGTGTTGTTGGGTTGCGGCGTGTTGTTCGGGCGGGTCTCATTCGTGCTGGTCAAGGTGCGATGCGAGGAGTTGGCCTGAGGTGCATTCAGGTACTGGGAACCGAAACCAGCAGCGCGCTGTTGGTAGAAGGGGTTTGCCGAAAAACTATTCTCGTAGGTTGGCATCCTGGGAGACGGAACAAGGTTATGGTTGGAGTCATGATAGGATGGACCATTAGCCGACCCGCTCATGTTGTTAAAGAATGCCCAGTTAACGAGACCCAGCGGAGGACCTGTCAAACCTGTCAACGGCATTCGGCTGCCCTGCGTGGCATGCGTGTTGGCCAGAGCGTCCAGTCTCAGTCCATTGTGTCGGTCGTTCATCATCGATGAAGATGGTAGGTATGGATAGCTCGATTGATCCGGCGTTTCCACACTTCCTGGGAAGAACTTGGTGTCTTCCGGTGAGCGCGGCGTGAGTTGTGCCCATTCGCTGCTGGCCGATGAATGGTCATGCTCTCCATCAACGGCTGTCTCCTGCTCCGACACATTGCTGTGCTGGCTCTTTGGAGACAAGGATGGAGGGAGTTTGACATGACTTGCCTGTCGAGGAAGAGTAGCACGGTTTTGGAACAGCCACGAATTTATATGAAAATCGCCGCTGCCCTTCATAACACCCGGCTGAGCCGCCATCATCGGGTAGTTCATACGCGTATTCGAATCGAAAGCGAAGCCCGCACTGTCCGTCGCTGGCTGCATGGAGGGTCCGTTGTCCAATTGGCCTCGATGGCGCATACCTTGTCCATTCCACGACGTCGATTGCATAGGTGTAGTACCATGGCGAAGAGCGGAGAGATTGTATGAAGGATATAGCTGGCCGCCATGTTGCGTAGTGGGTGTGGGCTGCGGGAACCGAGACTGCTGCTTCTGATGATGAGCCTGGGTCCATTGCCCTCTTTAGTGGATTACTTACGAAGATGTCTTGCGACATGGCTTGGTCGGCCATGACGTTGAGGTGGTGGGTTGCTTCAAGATGAGGGAAATGGATGTTGTTGTGATTGTCGCTGGAGCGTTGGTGTGGGCGGTCTTGCATGGTTGCGTTGGAAGGGGCCCTGCTTTATATGCCCCGCTAGCAAAGGGTACGGCGGAGCCAGTAGCAGCGTAGTGGAACTCGAGGGCGGCTGTCGAATTCACGGCTGGTGAGTGAATGGGAAAGGCGGTGGCCGGGGTCCGGCCAGAACGGTGAAGGTCAATCACGGGTGACGCTAAATTATTCGTCAAGTGAAGTCCACCGCTGCTTAACGTCACTAAGCGGTAAGAGAGCGGCGAGCAAGGCGCAGAGCAATCTTGCGGGGTTAATCTTGATGCCGACGCCGTAGAGATACGTGAATAGGGTGGGACTTGCAAGTCCAAGATGAGGCTTTCTCCACTATCTATACCTGGTGACTACAGGCGCGCACCAAATTCACATCATCAGTACGCTAATCGATACCAGGTCTATGGGGAGGCCTACCTAATGCCACGAGGTGAGCCCGGAAAAACTAGGACGGCCGGTCAGAGCAGCGCGCAACAGATGGCTTGGGCAGCACACAAACACGCTAAGCTGAACGTCAGCGATGTCCAGCTTGTGACAGCAGTGCCCGTGGCGGTGGACAAGCGACGTACTATTACAAGGAACGCGAAAGTGAGCGCGGAACGGAGCCGCAAAGCAGAGCCGTGGAAGAAAGCCGAAGCCAAGCGTGTCAAGAGTCGAGTTACGTGAGGGGGACTTGTGACGCCCCTGCTGCAGTACTTGCGAGACTCACCTCTAACCAAGGGAAGTGGACTATAGTCTGTTGCACAATGTTGCGGATGCTTGGTTTGGCCTATGTACCTCACTCTGCGTCTTTCATTTGCGCAATACCGGAGGTGAGGAACAGGGACATCCGTGACTGTCTCCCGTCGCCCTTCCAACCAACTCTGGAACCGACACGGGTGGAAGGACAGCCGTTGTATAAGCGCCCTCTTCTTTCCCTAGGAGATGATGAATAACACGGCTCTTCCCTCCAAAGGAACCAGCGAGCCCAAAGGTAACGCTAGAGACTGGACTAATCAGGTTTCAAGCATAGTGTAAATATTTCTCCATCGCCCTGATGACGAAAAGCCCAAGCAAATTCAACGTGGCAGACATCAAAAGCCGTCCATCAGACTCAGCCCAGCCTTACCGCTAACCCGGAGAATATCTTCAGACAAGCTACGCTAACATCTCAGAAAAGGGCCTATCAGCGCCTTTAGCCACGAAAACCCTGGCCCAGAGCGAGATGGTGATTGCTCGTGCTAGTGCTAGTTGGAGGAATGCTTGTTTCGCTGACGTGCAGCACGCGAACGCGGGTACCCGCATACCTTTGAACGACAAACCTTGCATGCCCCTGGGTGAGGTGGTCTGAGCTGGAGAAGTAAAGGAGAGGGCCTATGGGTGAAGCGGCACCTTGAGGCGTGGCCGCATATGCGGTCGCTGTGGTGGGTGCAGCATGTAAGGTGCCGGACTCCTGAGCTTCCAAGCACTGAGGTTGGTGCGAGTGCACGTGAGACATGTTTGATACAATCATCATCATTAGGAACTGCTCTGCGAGGGCATCTCTTGTCTGCACGTTCACATATCCTCGAGGTCGCCTCGCTGCTGCCGCGGATTTTGCAGTGGATACGGGGAACTTTGTTCCGAGCTTCTACAAGCAGTCCACTATTCATGACTTTCGACCTCACCCAAACCACAAACTTCGAAAACACCTCCTCCCCTCTTACCGACTTCGCGATCTCGTCGGTCCCGGGTCTCATCGACAACCCAGCTCTCATCTATCTCGTGCCCTCACGCTATCGCCGTCAGCGAGCGAAGTTTACCTCCCACCGAAGCCGCCAAAACTTGCCCAAGCAATGAGTCCGAAGCGGCGGCATATAACAATCCCGGTCCAACTTCCAAAGCAACTCTCTTCCATACATGTTGATCGCGGGTAGGAAGCTTTGACAAAAGACGTTCTTGACAGCTCGCTTGCGCAGGACGTGGGTGCGGATGTGGCTTCCCGTGCCGTATATTGGGTATCGGTCGAGTTGGGTAGGATATGTTTCGTCGGCGGTGGCACAAGGGGAGTTGAGTACAGGGGGGGGAGGGGGGGTGGCGGATGTGGGATGGGTATATGAGAGGAGCGTGTGGCGATTGGACATATATATGAAAGGAGAGACAAGAGCAGTGATGGAGCCCATGAAAGGCTTTTCAAAAGCCGTTCTCTTACGCACATTGTGGCACCACAACCCAACCCCTCTCCCCACAGAACAGTCGTGCATCCTCCTCAGAAATTACCTTCACCCCCAAATCTTCTCCACACCCACGCCACTGCCATGCTTGCAGCGTCCTCGTACCGCATATGCATGCACATGCACAACTCGCAACCCCAGTCCAGCTTAAAACTTTCGCCTTCTCTGTCACGGGAAGCAGCTCCACATCCCTCCACGGCAACCCCCAAAATTCCCAACATAAAGTGGATCCTGCAAACACCCGTCGTTAGCTCAGCTCAGCTCCACTTCGTTGTATGTGACGTGCCGGCATAACCGTTTCATAGTTCGCAGCTGGGTTCGCAGATAGCCGCGTTTACGGATGCAGGCCCGGACGTGAACGTGAACGCAGAAGGTCTGAATGCGGTGCATTTGGTCGTTCGTGACACTGAGGTTGTGAAGGAGGTGAAGGTAGGGGTACGGGGGGTTTGAGGATATGGAAATAACGAGGAAGAAGTTCATGGAACTCCTCTAAGGGAATAATCGATAAGAAGATTCCAAGAAAGAGAGATGAGTTGCCACCGTAGCCCATCCGATCCTAAAAATATGGGTCCCGTCCTCCCCCTCTCCATCCCTATTTCCCTACTCCAAACCAGGGACATCCGAACGCCGTCTGCATATTGGACAGTCTTTTCCGTCTTACTCATCGCGTTCGCTAAAACATTTTTTATCCCATCTTCCTTAACACCTTCCCTGTGCTTGAGCACAATGTTCCGACGTATTCGTATCGATTTCGTCCTGCTGCATCTAGGAGCGTGCCTTGGAGCGCTACATTTCGTAGAGCGTGTACGAGACTTCGTCGGGGAGGGCCGAGGGGATTTTCTTGTTGGAGTTGTGGGTTATACTAGTAAGGGAGACGGGTACGGTGCTGGACTCGTGGACATCTTTGGGTGTTGTGTAATTTTCGTAGCATTAGCGATTATGGAAAGGGGTGTATGACAAGCGGTGTATATGCAAAAGCCGAATCGTAGTGATGTGTATCAGGAGGGTATGGGACTCTGACCCGCAATCGGAAGTAGGTTGATAGGATAAAAAGAGCTTTGGATTGCTATATAAAAGAAAGAATGAAGGAACAGTTTAGCACTGTCAAAGGAACGGTTCGATACTGTATTGTACAAAGAAGAACTGAAAACTGATGGTATTACATTGTGGGTTATGATGATGATGATCGAGAGCAGCTCGGGTAAAAACCAATGGCTCAGGCTGATCACATGACTGTGGGCGCATCCTTACACCACAGTAGGCTATTTCTGAGCCATGGCTTTCAAGTGCCATCGGAGATGTGTAGATGTTGATCCGATGTGGAAGCGTGAACGCAATCCATGGCCAATGACATTGCGTGATCGATGTATGCAGGATCTTCCTCGGGTTCCTGAGCATTAAATTGAACTCTTTTGATGGTGATGAGAAATGCGTCGCGTGCTCCATGTAGGTTCACTGCTCACAGTCCCCAGTGCTAGCTGAAAGTGTGGAAGTGGAGTAGGCAGACTTGGATCTTGGCAGTTTTAACAGATTTAATGCAGATTAGTAATCTTTTCGATTACAATTTTATATATGTATTGTCGAGAGTCAATTGGCGTCGATGTAGGAGCTGTGCTGCGTCGTGATGTCCATCTGATGTCTTGGCTAAAGGACTGGACCTCGGCTCATCGATAGCTTCCTTCTCCTCTCAACCATGAGTAATCACCCTTTTTCCATCTCCACGCATGTGGACTTCGCGCGGTAACCGGCGATGCATACTTATTTCCCCTCGGTTGCTGTCATGAGACTCACTGGATATTTATCAGGCCACTGAGAGAGCCTGAGGTGTCGTGTCGTCTTCTTTACCGAACGCCCTTCATTCCATTCTGCGGGAACAAGACGAAGTGGATACTTGGAGAGCGAGATCTTCAGCGCGTGGTGTATACAGAGGTGCTGCAGCCTTATGGCGACGTCAGATCTACAAGTCGCGCTTGTCGTAGGTGCTTCGAGAGGAATTGGACGGCAGGTCGCCATTGATCTTGCGAAGAATGGGTACGCGGGTCAGTATCGCCAGGCATATGCTTTGGGCAGAATATTAATAAATCATAGTCGTTGTTGCTGCAAAGAGTACATCTGACGCATCAAACGTACATCCGTTCCCTCCTGATCCGAACTCGCCGCAATCCACCATCAGCACCGTTGAGCGAGAAATCAAAGAGGCAGGTGGTCAAGCCGCAGCCATTGCTTGTGACACGCGCGATTACGCCAGCATACAGCACATGGTAGATCAGACGGTCCTGAAATACGGCCGTCTCGATGTTCTCATATACAACAGTGGTGCCATCTGGTGGAGCAGTGTTGAGAAGACGCCCATGAAAAGGTTTCAGCTCATGCAGCGCGTCAACGTAGAGGGTCTCTACGGTACTGTCCAGGCGGCATTGCCTTACTTCAGAGCCAATGGATGGATCGGTAGAATCATTGTTGTCTCTCCGCCTATTTATTCACGATTCTTCCGCGGCAAGACGGCATATGCCATGGGGAAGGTTGGGATGAGTATTCTCACAAAGGGCTTGGCAATGGACTGGGAACGCGAGGGCAAGACAAACATGGCCATCACGAGCATCTGGCCGGCGACAGCTATTCAGTCAGCCGCGACACAGGGTCTGGACCGAGAGCAAGCGAGCGATTTACGCAAGCCGACCATCTATAGCGATGCTATCGTCGCTATGCTTCGTGCCACTGTATCTGAAGTCAATGGCCAGCTTGAGCTCGACGAAGATTTTCTTCGGAAGAAGGGCGTCACTGATTTTCAGAAGTACAATGTTGTGCCAGGATCAACCCCGCGACGGATCATGCCAGCGGAATTTCCAGACCTCACTGTAAAAGAACAGACCGAAGAAGGAAGGCGTATGGACAGTGCTAAGCTACGTTCAAGAATGTAGCATATCAATTGCAGAGTATGTCACCCATCAGATCTACCCGCTCCCGCTCTGTGTGACCGAAGACGCTTTCCTTGCTGCTCATGCCTGAATAGCCTCGACTTGGCGAAGTCAATAGTGGTCGCTTCAACTCCAGCTTCAAATAATTATCATTATTTTCTTTACTCGTCTAAATGTAAGTCATTGTTCATACAGTTGCAATACCCCTGCTAGTCTTCCATTATCTTTTTCTACACGTCTATCCAGCATTTTTCAATGCCATTCGCCAGCAACACCATTTGCGAGACGAATCGTCCTTTTCATTCCTCCCTTCCATGCCACGTGCATGTTCAGCAATGATACCTCTGCCACATTCCAACACGTCCACGCGAGAGCTTGACGCGTCGCGTATGCTCTAGTAGATGTCTTTAACTCATGTCTAGCTTCATCCACCCCATGGACTCTTTTCTTGCCATTGCTGTATGGGGATTACTCTCTGCAGCGCCAGTCGTTCGTTACCTTCATTTCGTCTAGTTGTTTCTCACTCTCTTGAGTCTGAACTGGTCTCACTTTCTTTTTCGACCCCGACATCTGGGTGCCTCAAGGATGTCCAACCCGCCGATACGCTCCTCACGGGGCTATCTGCAATGGCTCTGGACATGGCTCTTCATCGCTCAAGTCGTGATCGCGCGACCACAAATCGTCACCGGCTCCACGACCTGCACAGATGCATCCGGAAACACATACCAAAATGGAACCGTCGTCAACAATCAGAACCGCCTCTTCCAAGTCTTCTGCGGCACGAACATCATCCAAACCACTCTCAGAGTCCAAATCCTACCCTCGCTTCCACTCTGTGTGGATGCTTGTGTGGGAAATCCATACTGCATTGGGGCAACATATGAGAAGTCAATGCAGAAATGCACGTTGAAGGGGACGCAGAACCTGCTTGCATCGATACTAGGGGGCGTGACAGGACTAGTAGGAACTCTGTTGTCCGCGCCGGCGCTGATTGCTTTTGTTCTAGCTGGCGTTATTCCGTCGCCTTCGCTGGCGTTAAGTACTATACTTCCTAGCATTTCGTCTGCATTCTCATCTTTAAGATCATCATCTGTTTCTGCTTCAGTCCCTGGATCGTCATCACTAAGTTCATCCACCGTTACGATATCGCGGCCCTCGTCTCAAGCTTCACAAGGGTCGACTTCGGCGTCCGTCCTTTCTTCAACTGTGCAAGATTCGACTTTGATCAACAGCAACACGAACACAAATTTGGCAGGCGCATTGTTACCTTCTTCAAACTCTTTATCAGGAACTTCGCCTTCGAAGACGCCGGCTACCGCATCGACAGCTGCAGTGTCAGCAAGTAGTAGCCAGAATGCACTTGTGGCTGCCCTTAATAACGCTCTTGGAGGTCTCATAGCAGCTAGCAGCAGCTCATCGGCTTTTCCACCTCCGATTTCCGTTTCGATTGCGACACCGAGTAGTGTTGGGCTACCTGCTGGAATACCAAGCTTGAATCTGGGAAATGCGTTGGGAAATGTGGTTCCTTCACCGAGCTCGATTCCTGGTCTCGCGGCCTTGAACCCGCTAGCATCGCCATCACTTCCAAGCCTATCATTACCAACTTCAATTATCGGCGGGCTGCAGCTACCTTCAAGTTTACCGTCAATTCTGGCTTCAGCATTGGCGAGCGTCCTAGCACAATCGATCAGTGCTCCTTCAGTGTCATTTCCATCTCTTTCGAACCCGGTAGCAACACCGTCGCTTCCCGGCGTCTCACTCCCAACTTCGATTCTCAATGCGCCCCAGCTACCTTCAGACTCGCTGGTGTCGCGTTTGGGCAGTATTCCTGGCCAATCGCTCATTTCTGCCTCACTCCCAATGCCCTCCTTATTGCAGGTCCCCTTACCCAACATCACACCCTCGCCCACCGGACCCCCAGTCGAGCCTGCACAGCTCGAACAAATGATATCGTATCTTTACAACGACCTTGGCATCCACCTCCCACGAGAATCGCTCATCACACTCCTAGGACCTGCGTGGGCGGTCGCGACATCAACACCGACTCCTCTTCCCTCGGATCTTGGTACGATGATGACGCCCGTGTCTTTGCCTACACGTGCGAGCTCTTCAATCATTGCGCCTAGTCAGACGTCGGTCGCTCAGGGCCTGGTTCCGGGGCTCTTATCCGCGCTGGGAATTGGTGCTCCAAACGCGCTTTCTACGAGTGGTGCTCTTCCTACATCGTCTGTTGTGTCCAGTGCACCTCAGGTCTCGAGTGCTGCGACTGGGAAGCCAGGGCTTGTAGGCGGTCTCTTCTCAGCTCTGGGTCTTGGTCCTGTGGTTGCGATCCCTACACCCTCGGTAGCGCTCCCCAGTATATCGATCCCGTCTGTGGACCTTGAGTCTGTGGTACCATCACTACCGGGACCAAGGCCGACACTCTCTCCGCCGGTCGGGAATGATATTTTGGGAGGTGTTCTGTCGGGTCTGCTTTCGAGCCTTGCGAATATACCTGTTTCCGTCCGGTGCTGGCCGTGCCGTCAAGTAATCCGCTTGAAGGATTGACTACGTTGCCTTCAAACTTGGGAAATTTTAGTTCTTCGGCGCCTATTCCACCGCCAACGCCGTCACCAAGCCCGTCGCAGATCGATCTCATAGGAAACGTCGTTAACGGCGTACTTTCCACTTTAGGCCTCGGTGCACCGTTACCCACACTAACTCCTGGACTTCTGCCACTTGCCACACCTTTGGCCGGTGTACCGAGTCTTCTTGCTTCGCTTTCGAACTTGGATTCAGCGTCTGGCATTCCACGACCATCTGACGCTTCGGTATGGCGACCAAATATTACGCCTGCTGCGCCTTCTGTCAATATTCAAAATCTTCTTCCAGGCTTACTATCCGAGCTTGGATTAGATGGACTGCCGAACTCTGCCTTGTCGGCTGCTTTGTCAATTGTCACAGATCCCGGCATTTTGGGCCAGGTGATAGGCGGACTCGTATCTGATCTGAGCTTACCTACGGATGGTATCTCACTCCCAATAGAAGTCCCAATTGGTATATCGAACGTTGTACCGCCTACCGATTCCTCGCAACTTACAGATCCTTCGGCTATCACAGATATTTCTGCGCCTTTCATTTCATCGACCCCGCAGCCTGCAATTACGCCTCCTGGCCTTCCGATAGGCATCTTGCCTGGGATTCTTTCGAATTTGGGGTTGGTGTCGAATCTTGCCATTCCTACGCCATCTGTCGGAGTCGGACTTCCAAGCGCAGTGATCGACCAGATCGTGGATAACGTGCTGTCCGATCTGGCATTGCCTACACCGCCTGCTCTTCCGAGCTTACTTCCCGACGATCTTGTGGGACAGATTGTCAGCGATTTGCTAGCGAACATAACGCTTCCTTCGCCTTCCATCGGTCCGGGCCTGCTTCCGAGTGATATTGTTGATCAGCTTGCAAGCGGCTTGTTATCGACTTTGGCGGTTCCCACGCCTTCTATTATTCCAAACTCACTCTCAAGTGGCCTCGTGGATCAAATCGTCGCAGAATTGGTCTCGAACGTTGCTCTTCCTACGCCATCTATCGATATCGATGCTCTGTCTAGCCAACTTGAGAGTATCGCTGGCGGTCTTCTGTCGGACATTTCGCTTTCTACGCCTACTGTCCTTCCAATCTCACTCCCCAGTGACCTTGTGAATCAGGTTGTTAGCGGCTTGCTATCGGATATAGTAATTCCTACATCATTGTTCGATGTCGGTGCTCTTCCCAGTCCATCGATAGATGTCGGCGCCTTGCCTAGCCAGGTCGCAAACCTTGCTAGCGGTCTACTCGAGAATATAGGTCTTCCTACCGGTAGCCCGCTACCGAGTAGTATTGTTGACGATATTGTGAGCGGAATACTTGCTGGTATAGCTGTACCGACTTCAGCACCAAATGTTATTGACAGCATTATCGGCAGCTTACCCACCGAGCTTGACCTCACTGGCACGCCAGCGCTTCCCTCAGTTCCTCTCGTTGACGTTACCGGACTGAAACCAACGCTCGACCCTTTCAGTAATGGTCCTTCAACTCCGGCAAGTCTCACAAAAAATGCCCCAAAGACCGCTTCGCCATCAACAAGACCTAACAGAGTCGGTGGTGTATTAAATGGCCTACTCTCCGGCTTAGGCATTGGCGTTACACCCACTCTGCCTCCGGTAGCCCGGCCAGGTGTTTCGGAGATCAACGTTATCGGCGACCTGCTTTCTGATATTGTAGCTGGAGTTCCCACGCCGACTGTGTCTGTCCCGGCCCAACCGGGTGTGACGGATGTGAATGCCATTGTTGACATTATGGGAGGCTTACTGTCCGGCCTTGCTCTACCGACAATATCTGTTTCATCTCAAATCAATACACCTGACCTTGATAACGTCGGAAACATCCTAAGCGGGCTGCCTTCGGACCTTCCGTCATTTCCAAACGACATTGCAGATTTTTTACAGTCTCTTCTGACGAACCCGGCGGGTGAAGCCACGCCGATTCCCAACATCTTTCCACCTACGCCTACAGTCTCAGATAACGGACAAGGTCTGCTTGGAGATCTGCTGTCTAATTTAGGTGTTGGTGGTGGGCTTCCCACAACGATATCTCTCCCAAGTGGCACGAGTCCTCCCGGCGTTGTGGACATCGATGACATCCTGTCTGCTCTAAGTGTAGAGGGCATAAGCCTACCGACCTCACCGCCAATCCCCGACATCGACCTACTAGGGGATCTCTTGAATGGCGTCATCTCAAGCTTAGGCGCAGCGTCTCTTCCACCCGTCTTAACTTCGTTGTCGATTTCCCCACCTTCTGCCCCTTCTGCATACCTGCCGAGTGCTCCGCCAGTGGCAGTTCCTCAAGATGTGTTGGCTGGGCTTCTATCAGCTTTGGCATCCATTCCAGCAATTTTGACGCCTATTCTCGATCTCCCTCTGCCTGCTTCTGAAGCTCCTTCGCAGACAGTTGGATTGCCGCCTATTGTTAACCTGCCTGTACCACCTCTTTCACTACCTTTGGCACTTCCCAGCGATATTGTTGGCAACTTGTTGTCAGAGCTTGATCTGGGTTCCGTATCTATACCCTCGTTGCCCGGCATTCCTGCAACAACTCCTTCTCAACTTCCACCAAACGCCTTGGGTGATCTTGTCTCAGCCATCCTGAACCTTCCAAGCGCATCTATAAACTTTCTTTCGCCGCAGAAAAGCAGCGCAATCGACAACCTCGATGGTCTACTCTCCAGTCTCGATCTCGGCGTTGTTGTACCAACACCCACAGTTTCGCTTCCTACACCCAGTGCCGTTGACCTCCTTGGTGGAGTGCTCTCCAAGATTGGAGATATTCTAGCTGTACCAACCCTACCAAAGCCTGCCATCTCCGTACCAACACCCACGACAGAGATTGAAGGCGGATTGCTTTCGAATATCGATTCAGACACGATGCCTTCACCTACTTTCAGACCACTGTTGCCAACTGCTGTACCGGCGAATGTTTTAGGTGGGCTAATATCCGATCTCGAAGATATTGTCGGTCCAATGAGTGCCTTCAGTCTTGTAGGGAATCTACTTTCAGGGCTCGGTGTGGATGCCGTTCCGTCTACCACTTTGGAGCCGCTACCGAATGTGACACCTCCTTCGTTCCCAACCAATCTTCTCGGAGGCTTGCTCTCCGAACTTGAAGATATCCTCGGACCGACTAGCGCCATCAATGTTATGGGCGGGCTGCTTTCGGATCTTGCTGCAAGTGCACTTCCATCAGCAACGATTGGTTCAGATGCGAGCCTTATACCTGCTTCCACGGCACCGGGATTTCTTGGCGGCCTAATATCTGGAGTTGGTGACATTCTTGCACTGCCGACTAGTACGGGCGTTGTGATACCTGGAGATGTTCTTAATGGACTACTTTCTGGGATCAGTCTTCCGAACGGGCTACCAATACCTACTAACATTCCCTTGAACGTGGACGATATTGCGGATCTATTCAGCGACTTGTTCATCTTTGGAGCTCCAACAGATCTCATCTCAGATATTCCCACGCCGAGCTCGCCCGTTGAGCCGAATGTACTGGGCGGCCTTCTGTCCAGCTTGGGATTGATACCTGGAGCTTCGTTACTCACTGATGTTCTCCTTTCCTTCCCGACTATTACTGGAACACCAGAAGACATTGTGGGTGATCTGCTATCCGGTCTAAACATCATTGGACAATTACCTATTCCTACATCAAGCATGCTAGCCGATGTTGATCTACCGACTCTTGCAGTACCGCTCAACTCTTTAATTACTGCGAATCCTACAGTGACCAGGGCTCCCAATTTATTAGGCGACCTTCTTCCAGATCTCAGCATTCAGCTACTTGCTCCCACGGCTTCGGTAGCACTCCCACAACCGATCGCTCCAGGGTTATCGTCGCTGCTCGCAAGTCTGCAAGCCCTTCCAAGTGCGAACGTTAACGTACTCAATGGTCTTGCAAGCGACTTAGAAGGCATTATCCCAACGCCTGCACTACCTCTTCCAGATTTGTCCCTGCCTTCCTTACCGAGCGTCAGTATCAATGTCGACCTGCCGCAGATCGGAAGTTTAGGTTTTGAGGTTGAACTTCCCACTGCGACTGGACTCCCGACCCCAACATCAGTGTTACCACCAGGGTTACCGCTTGTTAATCTCCAGCCTCTTCTGTCGGCTCTAGCAGAAGTACAGAGTCCAACTCTGGCGATACCGGAGGCCATACCCACCTTTTCAAGCATCAACCTACCAGTTAATCTTCCAAGTCCATCACTCGTTGATCTTGATCCTTTACTATCTCTCATTGCGAACGCCCAAAGTTCGATGTTGAGCTTAAGTCCGACTCCCGCAGCCACATCTACAAGCTCTACACACAGTGCTTCGTCAACCTCGGTGAGTCGGCTGCCCATCGCTCTTGATCCAGTTTTCTCCCTCCTCTTTGGTCATGGGCGTGTCTCATCCGTATTATCAGGAACCGCAATCGTCGCCACAGCCACCAGCTCCGGACTTCGTCCTTCAAACGGTCTGCCAAGTTATCCGGTCGGAGGGCTTGAGTCTTTGCTCTCAAAATGGGGCGGATTGCTTGCGTTACCTTCAGATGTTGGAATATTGCCGTCAGCATCAGTTGCGCCGCTTGTAGAGCTTGAGTCGCTGTTGTCGGCGTTGGCAGTTGGGGGAGTGATATCGACTACAAGCATATCTAGCTCCCCAATTGCCGTTTCGGCACCTGTTCCAGTTGATGTATTAGGGGGACTGCTTTCTGCACTCGAACTGAATGGCGAGCTGATACAGACATTGTCTGGCAAATCCTCGGGAATTATCCCTACACTTGCGATGATCACACCTCGCCCAACTGCGACGCAGAATGTTGCCACTCCGCTTATCAACGTTGACTTAAGTCTGGGCTTGTTGAATGGCCTATGCCCAACGTGCCACGCCTCCAGTGCTTCGTCAGCAAGTAAAGAGCCATTAGTCGACATCGGTCTGACTGTGGGAGCGTTGAAAGGCTTATGTCCTGGGATCTCCTGTCGTTCTTCTTTCACCACAACACAACAGAGCGCTGTCATCACTTCCGATACTATCGCCACCTCGTCACCGTCATCAAGAGCTTCCACATCTTCCAACCTGAGTAAAGCGCCGAGGCCTATCATCAACATTGCACAGTTGTTTTCGATATTGGGAGTCGGAGAAGTTTCGGTACGATCTTCGCAGACTATTGTACCTCCCGTTTCAGACACCATTCCATCTACCACTTTCCGCAGTACTTCAACGCCTCTTGCGGTGACAAGCGTGAAACTGCTTATAGATATTGGCGGACTGCTCTCATCATTGATCGTTGCCCAAATTCCAGTACCGATTCCGACCACTCATACCTCAACATGGCTAGATTCAACAAGATCTACACCTTCGTCACCGACAGTGACACCGCCTCTAATCGACATCAACTTTTCTCTTGGAGTGCTCGAAGGGTTGTGCCCTGGTCCGTCTTGTCGCTCTACCACAACATCAAAACCGCCTCTCCTTGGTATCGATCTTTCTCTGGGTATTCTTGAGTCCCTATGTTCAGGTCCTGCATGCCGCCAGTCCGCTACAAAACCCCTTGAAAGTGATGCCACACTTTCAGCTTTTACGGAGCAGCTACCCACAACATCGCCGCAAATAACCACCTCTCGGACACCTCTCATTGATATAGACTTATCACTAGGACTCTTTGAGGGTGTATGCCCGGGCCCTTCATGTCGCTCCTCACGAACCCCTGCAACTAGTGCTCAAACCGGCCCCGTCACCACACCGAGCCTGTCGACTTCATCGTCAATCGTATCATCTGCTATTGGCGTATCTACAACCTCCAGGAAGCCTCTCATTGGTATTGATATATCAGCAGCCATCCTTGGAGGGCTTTGCCCTGGCCCACAATGTCGCTCTACTACTCCAAGCACCAACAGTGTCTTGCCTACACCGACCTCAACGACAACGTTACAGTTTACTGTGGCGACAAGGTCATCGAAGGGTTTGGTACCGCCCATCGCCATTTCTATTCCTACACCATCCTCGCCGCTCATCGATATAGATGTATCTCTAGGAATACTAGAGGGTCTCTGTCCTGGACTCCAGTGCCGTTCATCAACCTCGAGCAGAGTTAGCGTACCATCATCTCCTTCATCCACCACACCACAACCTGTGTCAACGACTAGATCCCAACGAAGCCCGGTTCTGCCCATTCTTATTCCAATCCCATCGAAGCCGCTCATTGATGTCAACTTCTCGGTTGGAATATTCGAAAACGTCTGTCCGGGACCCCAGTGCCGCACATCAACCACAACCATAGCAAGCAGCCCAACGTCATCAATTTTACCGAACCTCTCGCAGATTATCTCGAAAACTAGTTCATCCAGAGGCTCGGGGCTCCCGGTTCCCATTCCAGCGCCTTCAAAACCCCTCATGGATATCAATGTATCTGTTGGAATACTTGAGAGTGTCTGTTCAGGACCACTGTGTCGACCGTCCAGCGCGAGCATATTCTCTTCGAGTACTGCAACGCGCTCATCATCGACAGTGAGCTCACCGCGGGCGTCAATCACAGCTCAGGCCACAGCGCCTTCATGGAAGCCTCTTCTGGATGTCAACGTATCTATTAATCTTCTTCCCGGCCTTTGCCCAGGACCGTCTTGTCGGTCGTCCAGCGCGAGCAGATTCTCTTCGAATGCTGCAACGCGTTCGTCATCGACGATAAGCTCAACGCGTGTGTCAACAACAAACCAGGCTATGGCGTCGTCGAGGAGGCCTCTCGTGGATGCTAACATATCTGTCGATCTTTTCCCGAACCTTTGTCCAGGTCCCTCGTGTCGTACAACAAGTGCCAGCAGGCCAACTTCTTCCCCCATGACGCGTCCCTCAACAGCAGTCAGCTCGGCGCGTATCTCGCCAGCTCTGAGTGCGACACCCACAAGAAAGCCACTTGTAGATGCAAGCGTGTCCATTAATCTACTACCAGGACTATGCCCAGGCCCTTCCTGTCGCTCTTCAAGCATAAAGAGTACCGGCTCATCGTCTACCGGGATACAGCGATCGACAACGCGTTCGAGCTCACGGCCACCCTCAGTGACGACAAGTACTAGGAAACCTCTCGTTGATATCAATGTATCTTTAGGAGTCTTTACTGGTGTGTGCCCTGGACCGTCTTGCCGAACGTCGAGTTTCCGTGTCACTGGTAAGACGACTATATACGCCCTTCCCGCATCGAGAACACGGTCTATTTCATCGCCTACATCTGTCCTCACTTCAAGGGCCTCCACGAGGCCTTTGGTCATCAATATCTTCGACATCCTTGACATATTTGGAGAAGAAACGACAACTCGAAGTGCTACATCGTCAGCGCGAAGCAGTAGCGCCAGCATGTCATCGAGTCCTTCAGTGCGAGGGACTCCCACGGGCCCTACTCAGTCATCATTATCGCGTACCATTACATCGGGATCCGTTTCAACGAACCAGGCTTCGAGTCCACGCACAACCTTTTCTGGCTCGTCTTCCTTGAGCCAGAATCAGACCCCAAGCTTACGTACATCATCGCCATCTGGTGTTTTATCAAGCGGCGCCCGATCCATCAGCTCATCTCAGCGCGGAGTCTCGCAATCAACTTCGCAAAGTTCGGTAGCAACCACATCTTCGAGCAGTCAAACTTCAAGCTCCATACTGCGTTCTTCTACCAGGACGCTAGTGTCTGCAAGTGTCTCGCGATCAAGTGTCATCGCATCTGGCATTTCGTCGCCAAGAAGCAGCACAACATCTGGCGTGAAATCCGGGGTAACGACTTTGAGTCGTACGTCTAGATCCGGACCAGGGACTTCCGCCGTGTCATCCTCTCGATCATCTCTAATCGCCTCGTCCCTGAAGTCTACATTGACAAGTGGCCAATCTTTGACGCAGCCCACTTCCTCGCTCCGAAGCAGTGCAGCTTCTGTCGTGATAAATCCTACATTAACTTCGAGTCGTAAGTCCGGTTCCAAACTTGAGACTCCTACCGTATCAATTTCTGGGGCTTCCCGAGCAGCCTCATCGGTGCAGTCTATATCGACTCCTAGTCGGCCTTCGACACGGTCTACTTCATCGACGTTGCTATCCGGTCCCTCGATCGTGTCCTCCACCCGAAGAACTTCCTCGACTTCACAGACTGTCGCTTCATCTCGAGCGATAGATACTGCCACCTCAAAGCTTCTATCGAGCCGGGACCCATCTCAAAGCGGGAATTCAATCAGTGGACCTTTGCTTAGCTCGCAAGGTCGTAGCGTTGCGTCTTCTTCGATGGGCGGTCCATCCAAGCTTCCCACGACGTCAATTTTAATAGGAAGGACTACATCATCCTCGCCTCTCAGCTCCAGTGCCACTTTTCGGCCATCAACAACCGAGCCTCGCGTTTCGACAAGAACACAAGCATCAAGCGTGACTACAATCCAGCCATCACCTCCAAAAACATGCTGTGGCGTAACGGTGGGACAAGAGTACTCATACGAGTCGACTTTGTATCATGCTGAATGTGATACCAACTACCAGATGGGCGATATTCGATCTGTGCTCTTTACAACCTTTCCGCGATGTATAGAGAGCTGTCAGACCGAAGACCGTTGCGTCGCAGTAGTCTTCAACCCGCTACTTGCGACTTGCAATCTGAAGAGCTCAGTAGGGCCTGCAGTCGCTGGAGGTGGCCTTTGTGCTATGCTGAAGATTCTTCCGACTTCGTCTACGACAGGCACGGTTTCGCCGGCCTCTGGAAGTTTTATCGCAACTACTTTGTCTACGGCAAATACTCAACCTACATCACATCCTCCAGGTATCGAAGCAATGCCTTCCTTCACAAGCACGCCACATTCGACATCGGCCGTTTCAGCACTGCAATCTTCGAGGAAGGTCTCGTCCACAGTAACTTCTCCTCTGACCTCTAGTGGCAGCGCAAATGCTCCTGGCACCAAAGCAACCTCAAACACAGTCATTCCTGAGACGAGCAAAACTACTACAGGATCAACCGCTACGTTTTCAAGCCGGAGCAGCACCACTATTCCGGGCACCAAGAGTATCTCCTACACAACCATCTTTGCTACAGGAAGTCTCACTTCAAGTTCTTCATCCTCGTCTTCGAGTCCAACTGCAACAGTTTCTCGGGCAGAACCTGTCTGACGAATTTCACCTAATGGACTTTGCGGCCCTGCTTTCGATTATACGTGCGAAGGAAGTAGATTCGGACAGTGCTGTGGCAGAGGAGGCATCTGCGGTGATGATGATGGCTCCTGCCGAGCAGGCTGTCTGGCAGGATATGGTCTCTGTCAATCACAAAGCTCCTCAGGAGTATCAAGCGAGCCACCAGTGACCGGAAGCCCTAGAGCCTTCTCATCCACCTCAGCGACGGTGACTTCATTTAAACAGGATACAAATGAACCCACTCCCAGATCAACTAGTAGAGGCGGGATAAGCGTGCCTCCTGGGCGTGGCTCTTCGCTCACAGGCATCGCACCGTCATCAGCTGTTGAGGCAGAGATGGTCGGGAGCATATCTACAAGTTGAGTCACCACAGTCGCACCTTATCAACCTGGAACTTCATCACAAAGGTCTGGCTCATCAGCGTCTGTGTCCATACGCTCCAACTCGATTTCATCAACCCCAGCATCATCACGTACATCTTCACGTGCAACGACTGGAACTCAAGATGATGCTAGCAGGAGTAATACCGGTGCACGAACAACTTTACCATCGCCAGTGCCAGTGCCATTCGATACGGCTTCGCCCGCACCAAACGATATTCCGACTGGTATAACGTCTTCATCGACTCAACCACTAGCTCTTTCTAGTTCCTTTCGTAGTAGGACATCAAGTCGCACTCGATTCTCTACTCGCTCATTGACTAGCTCGAGTCGATCGAGATCTACAAGTGCAGGCGCAAGAACATCTCTTTCATCGTCGACTTCCAGTCGCTCAGCGTCGCGAGTAGTGCCGTCTACAAGCTCGGTTCTATCTCGACAGTCTGAGCAGCCATCTTTTGAACGTTCTTCAATGTCGGGATCGCCCTCTCGTACACCCGTAATTTCCCGCGATACATCTCCAAGGTCAAGCAGCGGAGTGCAATCGCCCCCGAGATCTTCGAGATCTTCGAGCAGCACTTCCGTATTTTCTAGCAGGAGATCAGCGACAACATTCATCCTCCCTTCTAGTATAACTGGAATAGCTACCCTCAGCGGCAGGGAAGGTCAGATCAGTCAAACTACGAGCCCTACGAGGCGGAGCAGTTCGTCAAGACGCTCGATCACCACATCTTCCGATCTACCCTCAGGTTCGCCAGACCCTCCAAGCCCCCCTGAGGACGATGAAGAAGAACCTGATCAGAGTGCTTCACCCACAATATCCTCGTCAGGGCGCGTTGTTAGCTCACGCCCAATCGTCAGACCTTCTGGACGTCCTGGAGTCGATACACTCACTAGAAACGAAGGCCAAGAGCAACAAGAGTCCACTTCATTCTCAGAATCGCTGCCGACTCAATCTAGTACGCGGAGACGGACTCGCACGAGATCTCCCACACGACATCCTACTCGACGTCCACACAGACCGGGGCAGACACCGCCTCCTTACTCAGAGCCATACCAACCTCCTGACGAGGATGACTGGTATGAACCATTACCTCCGGATTGGTATGATGAGCAGCGACCGCCGCCGGGATGGAGTGATGGCGATGCCGGACATGATGGATTCGGAGATGGAGATAGTGATGGGGATTGGTATTATTATGAAGATGAAGATGATGATGATGATGATGGAGGAAACGGCGGGACTGGAGACAGTGTTAGTGACGATTTGGACTGCTGTTGCTGCAACCTCTCAATCGACAGCGATGACGAGGACTAGAATGGTTGGAAATGGGACTGGACTGAACATGATGGTGAAAGATATGTAAATGGTACGAATGGGAACTGCAGCTGTCAATGGGATTGGGAATGGGTAGACGATCCAAAGGATGGGTGGACATGGGTTGATACAGGAGAGACAACGTCTGTTACTCCCGTCATACCACTAACTTCTACGCCATCAGCGAATGACGACGAATGGTATTGGGCCGATAAGTGGGAGTGGGAGCATTACGATGAAGAGCCGACTCCTACATCCCTAGCAAAGGACGACGACTGGTATTGGGCTGAGAAGTGGGTGTGGGAGTACTACGGTGAAGACCCCACTTCATCTTCCTCTTCTTTAGCGTCGGCTTCCACACCTTCAGCGAAGGACGATGACTGGTATTGGGCCGACAAGTGGGAATGGGAGTACTATGACGAAGAGGTGACTCCATCTTCCTCCTCTGCAGCGTCTACATCGAGCCCAACCCCTACCGACGATGACTACGTATGGCGCGACCGCTGGGAGTGGGAATACTACAATGACGATGGCTCTTCCTGGACATCAATACCATCTCCGACCCGTAAAGGATGTGAACGCTGCTCATTCAGGCCCACCCCAACATCTACTCCCACGACTACTCCTCAACCCCAAAACTACGCCCAAGACAACCACGACGCCGACGATGACTTCGACGCGCCCCTCTTCGCATCACATCACCAGCACAACCCGCACCACCACTGGGTGCCCAATTGGTGGCAGCGACTTACCAATATCTGGTCCAGTCCCGACGCGGAAGCTACACGCGTTCCGTACCATGACAAACGGTCCTCTTCATCATCCGACAATGAGCAGAGCTGCAAAGGCTGGCGCCCATCATGGTTGAAGTTCGGCCCTTGGAGGAGAGGAAAGGATCTGCTACGATGGCTGGTGCGGTTGTAGAAGTTTTTCTTTCTGTCCTGGTGTTTCGTGGTGTTATGAGCGTTCGTTTTTGCCTTTTCTTCTCCTTTAAGGACGTGCTCGAGGATTTTACGAGAGAGTATTGAGGGGTGCTGTGAAAGAGTTTCGTTTCGTTTCTTGGTCTTCATTTTCGTCTTTAGTTGCGTGTATATGTTGTACATATAGAATGGCATGAGATAAGTTCTTTAACGTGGCTTTTTCAATCTCGCCCTCCATGCGATGTGTAGCAACGCTTTTACGTCCCTGCCTTTATGGGTGGAAAGGAGAGCTGATTGTCATTGCTTCGTTCTATCGCCGTTCCGTTGAGGAAGAGAAGTGGAAGCAGTGCTTGCTCATCCTCAATATATACGGCGAGATATGCGTAACCAGGCACTTAGAAAGAGCTTGGGTAAAATAGCCTACGTGCCACTTCGTTATCGAGCCCATTACTTCATCAATATCCTCTTCACCCAGATCTTCTCGTCTTCACGCAGAAGGCACAAGGCACAGGACACCAGGAATCAAAGCCTTTTAGCATTCGCTACGTCGGCTATGTGCATCGCCAGTGCCGCCTCAGATCCTCCCCCGCACTCGATAAAGTGCATTGATTGTATCGCGCCCGCGGTCGACTGATTCCGACTCGTTCGTTCGTGATGTACATCGCCTGCATCGAAGCACCGTAAAGACACCTTGCCAGTTCAAATAATCAGAGATGCCGTCTGAGCGTCCGTAATGTAACAAGGTGGGTGTGCCGGACGCAGATATCACGCAGTCCCCCACGACCACCAACGAACCACTTGAGCCCGGTGAAGGGAGAGTTCAGAGGCGGAAGTGAAGGCCAGCTCATCTGCTACACGCTAGGCTTTCATCATCTGCAATTTTATCAGTATACTGCTCGTCCTAGGGAGTGTGGTGGGGACTCACTTGGTTTAAACTGGAAGGATGAAGTCCGAAGGTTCGCTGAGCGGAGAATTTTATGGTCGTGCGAGGAAGCTTTGGCGCTGAGTCAGCATGTGGGCTTGGCAGGGCCTGAGTTTTCGATCAGGCGAGGCGTGGAGAGAGCAGTTCTGCACACTCCATTTGTCAATTTGCATCAAGAGCCGGGCTTTGGGTGACTATGAGCTTGTTACAGGCAGCGCGGCAGGCGGCGCGGTGCAATTCGGGTCTGGGAAGGTCGTACGCTGAGATATCACGATTTGTTCGGACGCGCCGTCACGGGATCACGCTCCGTCCCCCTTCTAATGTAACATGTCTACGCAATGCACGTATGCTGCATTCCGATACTCAACCTACACCGATCGAAGACGAAAAGCTACGGAAGGCGTTGGATGGATACAAAGAATTACGTAAATTCAATTCTACCGCTTGTATTTGTAGACATCAGGCCCTAACACGTTTATAGTCGACTCATCACCATGGGACAACGACTTCCAACTCTTCACCAATGGATTGAATAAAAGACCATTAGGTCAGGAAGTAATTCTCCGGGGATATCTGACAACACGTCGCGACGTGAACAAGAAGCTGTCGTTCGCCATCATACGAAGCGAGATACAATCTATGTCTATACAACTCGTGTCCTCAGCGAATGAAGAAGGGAGCCCGGCCGCAGAAGCTCATGCCCGACTACGAACTCTAAGGGATTGGACTCCAGTCGTCATTAAAGGCATCCTGCAGGAAAAAGCACCGCCGAAAGAAAACAGCAAACCAGATCCTCAAGAATCAGACCAGCAAGAAAAGAAACCGTCGAAGAATAGCAACGCCGAATCTAGCGCTGCGGAATGTCCCATGATATCCGGACGGGAAATTGCACTTACCTCCGTACTTCCCCTCAACGAAATCGCCTTAGATGTAATCATTAAAGAAGAGGCAGCCTATGGCCCCGAACAACGCCATCTCCAGCTCCGTACAAGTCCCCAGCTCCGCGAAAATCTCCTACTTCGCCACCGCGTAAACAGCAGAGCTCGGACGTTTTTGAATGAGAGAAGTTGGAAAGAAGTCGAGACACCACTCCTCTTCAAATCGACACCTGAAGGGGCGAGAGAATTCCTCGTTCCGACGCGGAACAAGGGTCTCGCATATGCGCTACCGCAGTCCCCCCAGCAATATAAACAGATACTCATGGCCTCTGGGCTCAACAGATACTATCAGTTCGCGAAGTGTTTTCGGGATGAGGATTTGAGGGCTGACAGACAGCCTGAGTTCACACAAGTAAGTTCACTGTTATCTTATCTGATCAACATCAAGTAGATCTAACATATGATTAGCTCGATCTCGAAATGTCCTTCGCAGGCGAAGACAAAGTGATGGCTGAAGTCGAATCCCTCCTTCAGCATCTCTGGAATAAAGAGCTCGGAATGAAACTGCGTCCCTTCGCCCGCCTCACCTACCAAGAAGCAATGTCCTCCTACGGGTCCGACAAGCCCGATCTCCGCTACACTTCACGCATCCACCAAATAACCTCCATGCTACCTCCTGACCTAATCTCCAAGATCACCCCCCTAGAAACCCCTACCGTCGACGCCCTCCGCCTCCACCTCTCTCCCGAACCCTCCAAAAACCGGAAATTCATTGCCGACTTCCTCGAAAGCCCAGAAGGCAAACCCTACCTAAGCAACCCCGACGGCCAGCCCGCCGCCTTCATAGGCGACGCTTCCCAGCCGCTCAGCGGCCTAGGCGCTCTCGGCCCCGTGTTCGCCATGGACTGCCCCCCCGAAGTAGCCATCGACCACGGCGACGTGCTAATCCTGCAAGCGCGCCCCAACACGCCCTTCCAAGGCCAAGGCTCCACTATGCTCGGCAACCTCCGCACCGCCCTCTACAAAGCCGCAACCGACCAGGACCTCCTCCTTCCAAGCCATCGTCCAAACAAGCACCGCGTCGAATTCGTCTGGATAACCGATTTCCCCCTCTTCACTCCCTCCACGGCCTCGGAGCCCGGCCAAGGCGGCCAGGCCGGCCTCTCCTCTACCCACCATCCCTTCACAGCACCCAAAACCGCCGCCGACGTCGATCTCCTGCTCACCGACCCCACTAAAGCCGTCGCAGCCCACTACGACATCGTCGTCAACGGCGTCGAGCTCGGCGGCGGCTCCCGTCGTATCCACAATGCCGCCGTGCAGAAATTCATCTTCCGCGACGTGCTGAAGATGAAGGAGGAGCGCGTTGAGGATTTCAGGCATTTGCTGGATGTGCTGGCGAGCGGGTGTCCCCCGCATGCGGGGCTGGCGTTGGGGTGGGATAGGTTGTGTGCGGTTATGGCGAAGACGGAGTCGGTGAGGGATGTTATTGCGTTTCCGAAGACGGGGAGGGGCGAGGATCCGCTTGTTAGGGCGCCGAATAGGGCGAGTGAGGAGCAGTGGGGGACGTATCATTTGAGGGTCGAGGAGTGAGGGGGGCGTAGTGTTGTGTTGTATTGTACTGTATTTTGTTTGCTTGTTGTTCCGTGCATGGAAGTTCTGGTGCGGGGCTGTGTACGCTGTATAGATAGATAGCAGGGGGTTGGGGTGCAGGTATTTGTATATATATATCTCGTGTAAGATAAGATAATGGGCTAACTATAAGACGAGGAAAATACGGCGTGTGCTGAAATTACTCAGCACAATGACAAAACAAAAGCATAAACCATCGCACGACTGTCGCGATCCGTCTGACCGCGACGGCGTTGGCAGATGGCCGAGGCAAGGCCCGCAGAAGCTGACTCATATCACGCTGTGGCCCGTCTCCTCAAGTGTGTCATTCTTGGCGACCATTATTCAGGAGTGCTCCCAATCTAGATATACCGACTCCGAGATCAGCTTGGAGTGGATCAAACGTGTGTTTGACCCCCAAACCTAAGCGCAGGCTAACCAGAAACCACGGATCCTCATCTATAACGGCTTCGGCACTCACGAGTCGCTCGAGGTCATGCAGTATTGCTTTGAGAACAACATTATCCTTTGCCGTATTCCGTCGCTCACTTCCCATAAGCTCCAACCCTGTGACATCGGGGTGTTTGGCCTATTGAAGGCTGCATACCGCGAAGAGGTTGTACGACTGTACCAAGGAGGCGCAGACACGGTCGGCAAGCAGCATTTCACGTCTCTCTATGGTCCTGCACGGGAGAGGTCGCTCACACCCCGGAACATCAAGGCAGGTTGGTCCACAGCCGGCCTACGGCCGTTCAACCCAGACAAGGTACTCAGAGGCATCCAGAAGCCACTAGTCGAAGTGCATGTTCCTCAGGAAGGTGAGCTGAAGGTGGAAGCTTGTCCACCACAGGTACTCCAAACACCAGTGACAGCGGAGGCTCTTACTTCGCTGCGCAGCCTAATTGAACAGAGCTCTCACATGCTTGATGAGTCGAGCAGACACCACGTGCAAAAGCTGGCCAATGCCGCCGAAAGAGCCTTTGCCGATCGCGCCCTCCTCGACGAGAATCTAAATCTGTTCAAGCAGAACAACGAAAGGGAATGTCGCAAATCGACTCGATCAACAGTAGTCGGAAAGGCGAAGGTGATGAGCTATGAAGATATTGAGCTGGCAAAAGCGAAGCGGGATGCGAAAGAAGCTACTGTGGTTAAAGGAAAACCTGGTCGGAAGCGGAAAAGCTCTGCACCAGTGGTGGCGCAGGCCAAAAGGCCACGGAAGAGTGAAATGGAAGTCGCAGAGGATGAAATAGATGCATTGGGGATAGGAAATTATTGCTCTGTCCTACGATTTCAGAAGTAATGGGTTTGTAGAAATGAATATAGAAATTGATCTTAGAAGAGTCTGTCGTTCACCATTTATATTATATCCAATCTTCGCCAGCGACCACACTATTCTTGCCATCGTAGAAAGGACCCATCGTTTCCCTTCAGCCAGTACCGACGATACCTTGTGTCCCACTCCCATGTCCCTTGGGTTGAAGAAGTTCCTTGGGTTGAAGAAGTTCCTTGGGTTGAAGATGCTTCGGGCTGCGCTAGTCCAATGTGCGATGATGAAGGGGCATTGTAGCCGCTTGTCGAGGATGAAGCCGTAGGTGTTTCCCATTCAGCAGTTCCATCACTTTTCCACCTATAGCGCCGACCATGCTCTTGACTCCAAATCCACCCCCCCGAACCGGAAGATGCCCGACGTGGTAGCTATAGAAGACCCCGACCGGGTATCCGTATAAGATGTCGATGGGGCAGCCGCGTAGGTTGTCGACGTGGAAGCTGTAGCCCCGTAGGATGTCGACGCTATAGCCGTAGTGGTAACGCCTGTAGTCTGTTGGGCCCATCCGCGAGGTATATTCCCAACCACCCTGTTCTCCACATAAACTTGGATTGTATCCTCTCTGGCATCGACAAAAACAGAACCACGGTCCGGTGGACCGCCGTAAACGGGACTTAATAAGTTTGGCTTGTATCTACGGTTAACCCGACATCCCATAAGGCCCTTCTCATGATCTTTTGCTGGTTGGGAAGTGCAACAGCGCCACCAAATACAGCGCAGACAACCCAGGAACTAGAATTTGCCGGGAAATGTGCTTGACATTGGCGGTAGTAGGTTGTGACTCGTTCCATGAAGGATCGTACATATTTGTCCCCAGCCTCCGGGTCATTGGCATCAGCATCGTCAGGACGAGGGGGTATATGTGCTAAGATCGCCGCAAACGGGGAAACGATCAGGACAACGGAGCAGGACCCAAGCCCATCAGTCCCAATGCATGGAGTTTGTGAAAAGACGACGCAATTCAAGCCATTCATTGGGACTGCCGTCGCCAGGACACCCTCAACGGCCTGCCGGAATCGGCTGGGCTGACTGGTAGAGGCGGACATCCGGTGCGGCCCCTTGAGGACGGTTTAAAGTAGGTGCTTTAGAAGTAGATAGTTTGAAGGTACGGTAAATTGCAGAGATACAAAACGAATGATGAGCGGGACGTGATTTCGAGGAGTAGACAGCCAGCACCCGCAGCCCGTCTCGACTTCTGACGGGTTCCGGAGTGGTTGATTTTTAGCTTGGGAGCAGCTTGTTCATATTTACCTAACCTAGGCTCAGCCGTACGTACTGTGCCGCAGTGCGCCAAAGCGTCCCCTGGCGCTACCTGAGGTGCCGGGCGCCAGCTTTCACCAGTCGTTGTTGTTTCAGGTTTCTCTCGTCATAACCGATAGGCTCCAGCTCTGAGGGTGTAAGGAGGCATTGCAAATGATTAATGAAACGTGTTTCACACAGAAATCCCCAGTACATACCGTCAAAGCCGTCTCTTCTTCGGATTGAGTGAATGGCCGCGGGGGCAATAAGAATTGAGGTTGCCGCGAGAGCTTGGCGGCCACAAGTCCAAATGTCTGCAGGGTCTTAACTCCAGCTACGCCAAGCCACCTCCGCAGCATTTACATCTCCCCGTGACGTGACTTATGATACAACTCTGCATTCAAGGCTGGTCTCGTCCTACTGATGCGCTTTTATCCTTAGATGACCTTACGACCAAAACAAGGTCAATTTGCTGTGTACTTCCGGCATGATGTTGCCCGAGATTCCTCCACCTCCGCCGAGAGATGGTGCCCTCTTTTATCGGCCACCAGAAGTTGAGCTGTGCGATGACGCCGCGCGTAATGGCGATCTAAAAAGGGTCAAGGAACTCGTCCAACAGCTCCCCCACAGCCCTCGTCCATCGTCTGAGACCCTCAAGCCGCACCCGGGGTAGTTGTACAGCTCGATCACCACCGCCATCGAGCGCCATGACCTCGACATGGTGCAATTCCTCCTCGACGAGAACGTTACAACCCGGGACGCCCTCCTCCCCTTTGAGGACGCGGTACGTTGTGGAGCTTTCGAGGTATTGGAACTATTCCTACAGCGTGGATGGGATATCAATAAACCCCTGCATCGGAACGAACCGCCCGTGTTAAGGTAACTGCCCCGTCTCAATCTCCCTATTCCGCTAACAGTCTTTCCGTATTAGTATTCCTCTCTGCACCGGAGACAAAGAAATGGTCATCTGGCTACTCGACCACGGCGCCGACCCCAATGCCCGCTGCGCCTGGGACTACACGCCGACATCGCAAGCCATGTTGGGCGCGCCGCTCGATCTCATAGACTACCTCTTCACCCACGGCGCCGATGCACGACGTGGAGAACTGCTGCAGTACGCCGTCCTGAGAGACACGCCCGATGCATTGGATATCGTGCGGCGCGCTGTGGAGCACGGTGCCCCGATCAACAAGGTCAAGTACGAAGACGAGCCTAAGGTGTTTCGGGAGCGGGAGCCGTTTGGGTTGGGTACGCCGCTGTATCGCGCGGCGGAGTTTGGGAGAGTTGAGATTGTGAAGTACTTACTTGAGCAAGGAGCCGATCCGTTGAAGTTGGATAGCAGGGGGAAAAAGCCGCGCTACTGGGCGGATATCAAGGGTCATCCGGCCGTGGGGATTGCGCTTATTCATGCGGAGGATCAGTGGAGTAAGATGCTGCCAAAGGAGATGAGCAATTTGTAGGTTGTAGGTGTGCTATGGTGAGGCTCAGGCCTTGGCTACTGATTTCCTATCGCGGGTATGTAGTGACGTCCATTCGTAGACGATGACCTGTCCTTGACAGCCAATAAAAGGAGAGTTTCAAAGAGTATAGCTAGCCCGTGTGAATAGACAAATTCGATAAATTTACAACTACTAAAGCTAGCGCGCCTGACAGGTTCTAGCAGGATCAAGCAGAATTTTCCCTAGTCCTGCACGCCCGCCCAGAGTGCCACGTTTACAAACTCTTCCGTGCACTTGCCGTAAAATAGCGATTTCTAGAGGTGATATGCTTATGCAAGTGTTCTCATGGCTCGCCAATTCTGCGCTGATCTACTCAACTCTCTTGAGCGCAAAAGAGATACGAAGCTATAACTAAGTGGCTTATTAGAGAATTAATATTCAGTTCTAAGTGACAGTATTTCCTGTTAAATATGAGGCTGTAGGCTATATTGTGTAGGTCTAGATCTAAGCCTAGTTCGCCAACCTGGTACAGGTGCACAGCCAAGGTTCCCTGGCAAAATTTGCTAGCGTTGAGATCTTTGAACCTTTCCTAGGACTTTTAACCTTCTTTAAAGTTTGGTAGTTGACGGAGAGAAAATTCAAAGAGGCGTCTTGCTGCTCTCTGCGCGCTAGTTTAGTTTATAGCCTCTTTAAGTAGTGTACATTCCTACTAAAATCTGGTCTCATGCGGAGGTTGCATCACCGCTAAAAGAATTGCAATATTCATGAAATTCTGCTAGCACATTAATATTCTAATCTTTTAGGTTCTGAATGTAGGTATTATGCAGCTCCTCCCTTATAGGATGCGGCATTTTGGTATGTTAGTGAATATGTTAAATAAACAAGATTAAGTCGCCCTTAGCAGAGTGAGTGTAGCAGTAAGAGCCTAAAGTTATAAATTTTTAAGACAGTTCTTACGCTGTAGACCGCGAATCCTGCTATAGCAAGGCTTTTTAGCAGAGGGATATCGCTAGGATACCGCGGTGCAACTACTTAGGGCTCCATAGCCTAATAATCCGCAGCCCTGATTATGGTTACCATGTACTAATGATTCGCGGCCCTGATTGTAGGCTGCATGCTTTAATAGTTCGCTACCCCTAATTATAAACTTTCTTTTTAGGGGTCTCTTGCTTAACTAGGTTTAACTTATAATAGTTAACGTATTCCACCATCGAGCCGGCCACTTTTGCTTGGCAGGAAAATCAAACTGTATTATCTTAATAACAATTTTAATATAAGAGCTATTAAGCTGAAACTTTAAATATAGATATAACGTAAAGCACCACCGAACCGCCCACACCACCGAACCGCTCAAAAGCTTGGCATTGGAAAATCAAAACAGGATATCTTAAT
>ML977061.1:0-71788 GCA_010015675.1 Byssothecium circinans | reverse complement strand
AGTTTTGAAATAGAGATTAGATTAAAATTAAAACTAGGTACATAATAACACTTTGTTAATACAAAGGATGTATTATTTAGAAATATAACTACAGTTCTAATTCTTTTAGCGTTTATAAAAGAATTATCTCCCCAACTAATTTTAGTATTATAGTTTCTAAAGGTAGTAAATAACTCCTTTCTATATACTATATGTTGAGTTGACCCTGAATCTAGAATAAAGTTAGTTTTAACTTTTCTATAACTAGGGGAACTGGTTATAAGTACCTTGTTTTGATAATAATTATTATCTTCTGCTATATCTAAATCCTCTTCTAGATTATTATCTAGATTAGAAGTAGATAGATCCTCTTCTAAGGATTCTATAAAGCCTTTAGAGGGTTTAATATAAGGCGTCTTAGTAGCTAGAAAAGCCTTCTTCTTTTCTTTCTTAGTAGGTTTAACTGCTAAGGCCTTATTATCTTCCTCTCTAGGTCTTTTAAACCTATTAAAGGTTTTAAAGCCTTTAGGAGCTTTTTCAGGAAATAAATAATAACAGTCCTTAGATAAGTGACTATTATTTTTACACTTAGTATAGTACCTTTTAGGTTTTTGTACTTTAAAGCTTTTCTTAAAGTTTTTAGCTCTATTATTAAATAGGACTGAATCTTCGCCTAAGCTTTTAATCCTTCTAGACTCGTCTATTAAATTAGAAAATAGTGTTTCTAAATTAACATCTAACGTTTTGTCTCTATAGGATTGAGTAATAGCTGAAACAAAAGTTTCAAAATTACTATTAAGATTATTAAGGATATAAGCTACTACTAATTGCTTTGGTAGTATTATATCCTTAGATCTTAATTCGTTTGTAAGTTGCTTTACTTTATTTAGATATTCCTCTATAGAAGAGAAATTATCTAGCTTAATAGTAAAGAATTCTTTACAGACTAGAAATTCACTAATAAATCCTTTAGGTGAATAAAGGTTATCTAGTAAATCCTAAGCTTCTTTAGAAGACGTACAGTACTTTATATGTAATAAAGGACTATCTTCTATAGATAGCTTTATTAAAGCAAATACTTTTGTATCTATCTTATCTCCTTGGAGATTAGATTGTATTGCTTTAATATAGTCTTTTTCTTCTAGTATAGCTTCAAGCCTAAGTTTCCAAGTTTCGTAGTTTTCTTGGCCTTTTAGCTTTTCTAAGCTATACTTAGTAGAAGATTCTTCTCTTGCTCTAGGAGGCATATTTAATATAATAAGTATAGAGATACTTTTATATTATATATAGCTTTTTAAGCTTGCTTTTATATAACTTAGTTATTTCTATTAAGTATATAAAGCTTATCCTTATATATTAATAGTCTTTTCGACTTATTAATACTATATAACTAGAAATAGTTTATATAGAGAAGGATAGAGAAGAGAGAGAAGTAGTATAGAAATATATAAATATATTCTATTTCTTCCTAATTCGAATAGCTAGAGATATCTAGCTGGTGTTCTTGAAGATTATAACGTTCTACTAAATAGAAGTCTTTATCTTCTAGATATTCGTTATCTAGATGAAGCAACTAATTGTCGGTATTATAGGTTTCTTCTAGATAATAAATAGTGGATTCCCAATTCCTTACTTTAAAGTAGTTCTTAGTATAAAGTCTAACACTATAGCAGTATTACTCAAAGCTAATACTATGATAGGTTTGTACTTTATAAAAGTCTCTTATAAAGTTATATAGCTCTTTTCTCCACTGTAGATATTCGTCCTGATATCTGATTTGAGTATACTTTGTATTAGACCAAAATTTGATCTTAGACAGAGTATCCAGTCTAGAAAAAGAATCCCAGACAGTTATCAAATAGTTCCTCATATATAGCCTTCAAAAAGTTATTAAATATAGAACTTAGTTGATATTTCGAGAGGTTGTTATTGTTGTTTTATAAGTAACTAAATATTGGATATTTTAGTTACTTATAACTTTCGATCCCGTGGGAATTCTTGAGAGATTTTTTGACGAGGAGAATGGCCTGAATTAGGGCTTTTCAACGGTGTAAAAATCGTAGTAATCGGATAGATAGTTGTTGAAAAGTAGGGCAGTGAAGGTAGGCTTTGTTGTAAACAATAGAACAAAGAGTTCTTTGTTCCTTTGTTTCTTTGTTCAGACTTATAGTCTCTGAACGTAGAGGGTAGCCTTAATAGGCTAAAACAAATATAAAAAAATTTCTTTATCTTCTTTGTTTAAAAATAGACAAAGGATAGTAGGTGGTTTTTCAAAGATTTTAGAAGTATTTGCTAACTAAGCTCATGACCTGTGAAAAGGTAATAGAGATATAGTAGAGATAGTTAAAATAGTAGTAGATTAATAGTAGATTATGTCATCTATCGTGTGTAGTCTAGAGTTTAATTGAAGATAGAGCACTTACTTATACCTTTCTTTAGCCTATTCCTACTAGCCTGTATGCGGTAGATAGTATAAAGAAAGGCTGCAAGCGTTCTTGCTTTTCTGTAAACGTCTTAGCTTAATATTATTTCTTTATTTAATAAAGAACTAATAACGCCACAATATTAGCTAGACCTTTAGATCAGTCGATTGATCAATTGCTTGATCAATTGATCGATCTAGGATGGTTCCATCCAATCTATAGTCAACTGCCTAGGTGGTAGTAGTCTAGGATAGCCTAGATTACTAACTTATAGTATTTAACTACTAGGTAATAAGGAGTATATATAGAAATAAGAGCAGATTAATATAAGTATTAAATATACTCTTATATTCTAACATATAGTAATTAAACACCTATTTTAGCTAAGCTAATCTAATATCATTGTTCGTCCATCCTAAGGGAGATGATATGAATAGAGTGTAATGAATCTCTAGGTTAAACGCCTATAGCTAGGTATCCTATATTAAGCTAGAGACTAACTAATATATTAGCCCTAGCTCTAGGTATAATCCATTAGCGCAGATACACGCTAGTAACGTTATCTACTCTTGATTACTGTCCTGGATCAAGGACCTGCGACCGCCTGCCTCATATGAAGCCTTACTAAAGATCCTCTTTAAACGGCCTATGATTCTAATCATAAAGCCTTTCTCATCTATATTATAGCTATTACACGGCTAGATGTCATATTGCTAAATCTTATCAGCTAGAAGGCTGACGTAGAGGCTGTATTTTAATTCTAAATTAGCTTTGTAGTAGCTATTGTCCATCCCTGTTATCCATTTAAAGGCAAGCTACTTAGCGTGACGCTCTATAAAGTGATTAGCCTAGTGTACTCTAAGCTCTTTCCTTATAATCTATAAGCTAAAGTTTCATATTATTTCTTTTGTAGGTGGAAGGCCTTAATTAGTTAGGCGTCCTATATATCACACAAGCTCTTATTCTTGTTGTAGGGTGAGGGATTGGTTATTCTCTACCTAGATAGTGCGCGAGGTTGAAACGCCCTAATGTCTCTGCATAAGCGTTATACGATGAATACTAAAGCTTTTCGCAATATTCGTGTAATTGATTGATTCTCCAGGTTCCAGTGATTCAATAGCTGCAAGCGCAGCCTCGATTAAGCTCATATTGGTGGAGTTATATCGCGTTGAAATTGGGGTGCTGATTTTGCGGATCGTGCGTCGCGCCGTCCCGTGCGTCGCGCCGTCAACCTCGGTATCAATTAACCTAGCCTTTTCCAAGCTCTTTTTTCGCGATATCTGAGGCAAAGCGTCGTATTATAGGCCGTGTAGGAGGTAGACCTTGTCTTGTAAGGCGCTTAATATAGCGTAGGAGCTCTAGCTCCTACTAGGGGTGGAGAGCTTGCTAGTTTTCTACTTTAGTGCTGCATGAGGCTTGGACGCCCTGGTGCCTCCACGCGAGCGTTGTATGATTACAGTGATACTCTGCTGCAATTTGACGATAGCTAAACTTCTCTCTAGGCTTTAGCGACTCTAGAGCTGCAAGCGCAGCCTCAATTGAGCTCATATTGGTAGAGTTATCGCGTGTTGAAGTTTGGTTGTTGTCGTGGTGGGGTGGCTCACTACGCCGGGTGGCTCGTTACGCCGGGCGCCAGGGTAAATGACCCTAGGTAAAACCCAAACTTTTGGGGGCGGCGCAGTACTTGAGCCAACGTTCAAACGGCGATTCGAACTCCCTTTGCCATTGTCAAACCCTCAAATTCTTACTCACAATATGGATTCTTTGACAGCCATAACAGCCATCAGGGCAATTTTTACTGCTTTAAGTCTGCTGCTCTCATGGAGGCTGTGGAGGTTTACAATTAGGCCACGGTTGCTCCCCGACGAACCCAAAGAGCTCCCATATTGGATTCCTTCCGTTGCTTACCTTGAGCAGGCCATGTTTCGAGCTTCTTTATCAACTTCAATGGCGCCATCGAGAAGGGAAGGTACATGACTACCCTTTCTCCCTTCCAAAAAGATGGAAAGCACTAACGTATGCAAAGGCAGTTTTTCAGACCATCACGCGAGCCATTCGCCATAATGGTGGCCGGGCAAACAATCCACGTCGCGACTTCCCCCGAAGACATCGGTGGCGTATGGAAGAACTCAAAAACCATATCCCTGAATCCAATCACTAGGGATATGTATACTATGGGAGGTATATCAGAGAAGAGCTGCAAAGCCATGTTCGAAAATCATCCAACGGCGCGCTACAACATGGGACGCGGTCGTCCTCTAGCACCTACTCAAATGACGATCGAATTGCACCACCAGCAGCTTCACACAGGCTCGAGACTTGCCTCCCTCATGAAAGATAAGATGCTTCCGAGTATCTTCAAGAAGTTGGATACAGCAGACCCTGCGAATCGCGCCGTTCTTAGCCGTTCGGAACCTTCGGCTGTCCTGTCGTTGCACCATCTCTGTGTTGACACCTTCATCGTCGAGGAAACGGAGGCATATTTCGGTCCAGCGCTCCTACAGAAATCACCCCAACTAGTAAATCCATCCTTGGATTGGGAATACTGTAGCTGGAAGTTTCTGTTCATGGTCCCCGATATCTTTGCGCAGGACATGGTCAAGGCGAAGAACACAATCACGGATGCTTTTGCTGGCTACTACCGAATGCCGAAAAGCGAACGTCGAGGATCGATATACTTTGTCAGTGCGCTCGAGGATATGCTTCGTGAGGTTGGCCTGACAGAAGACGAGATGGGGAAATTTACTCTCTTGCACTATTGGGCGTGAGTTCACCTTGCCTCATCCACCACTAAAAAGCCAAGTCAGTATCAGCGTAGTGGGCAACCTGTACAAATTAGCCTTTTGGCTCATCTCGCATCTGGCACACAACCCCGCCCTTCTCGAGCAGATACGCGAAGAAGTTCTTCCGGCTGTGCAAGGGATGCAGGTTGATGAGACGTACCTGCCCAAGCTGGACTCCCTCGTTAGCGAAACGTTGCGGTTGACGGTTACGAGTTCGCTTGCCCGTGTGGTACTTGAGCCAACAGTGGTTGGAGGGAAAATGTTGAAGCCCGGGAACAAAATTATGGTTTGTTTGCCTATCGTATTCTACACCTGATCGATCTGCTGACGCGGGGCGATTCTTCGCTAGGCGGTCTGCTAATGCATTGTCGCTTTCCTGCTGACGAGGTACAATGTCGCTCTGGAGTCTAGTGCTTTCCCCAAGGGCGATGGAGCAAGACCGTCGCCCGGTGTTGTTCCGGTGGGTCAGAATGAGGATCTCAAGCTACGACTCACGCCACGGTTGTGAGCTCGATTGCATCTTACCAGGCTCAAGTCTTGTGCGGCGGTATCCTCAATGGAAAGCTATGGAAGATAGCTCATCTCATCATCTTTTACTTGTGCCTTGCTTCCTTACGACTGGCAATGAACTGCGTCTAAAAACGTGGCAGGGCGTAGGTACAAAAAGTGATTCTAGCTTACATAAAGGCTTGCCTGACTACAACGCTCTCCAAGCTGCGTGGATGCCCAATTTTCATTGAGACAAAGGAGGCGGCCAAGAATGCCGGCGCTTACGGACCTTTTCGATTTGGAAGGCACGATTCCGCATGCGTCCAGTTTAGCGATGATTTGCTGGCCGAACATGCTGGGTTAACGTGAGCGCGACTATTTGTCCTGCACGAAGGAGAAGGGGGACAGGGATTGTGCGGTGATGACTACACCTCGCTGCAGTCTCTCCGGCAGGCTACGCCACAACTCACGGTGTCCACATCCCTGCTGCGGACAAGGGGCCGCCTTGATATGTTCGGTCCCAAATCCAGAGGGCCCAGCGACTGCATCCGTATTGTTCTGCTAGGAAGTGGCGGCGCTTGGTGCTACACTTCTAAGGCCCTACAACAGCCATGGCTCTATAGGTCATTCCATTTACAAGGCCCTGGCAGGCGAGAATAGTTATACATGAGCTTTGATGAGGGTTTAAAAAGAAGTATACCTAAACAGGTTCCTGTGTACGGCACCAGTTTTTCACGTTAGTCAGTACGATAACGTTTATCGATCACTCTCCATCATGCCAGGTTACCTCGTATTCTCGTTCAAAGTGGTAACAGAAGTCGTTTCATCACGCTCATGCATTTGTTCACGGGAGTGTTATTCATTATTACGCAGTGTGCCGCCACGATATACCTAGGTATCCCCTGTAAATACCACTTACATCATTGCACCTCTTCAGTATACTCTTGCGTCTCGGGCACCCTACAGTCGGTAGTCCTAGAGTCACGTCATTGTGCCACCCCGCTTTGATTCGTTGCGTCCCACTATACGAATGATCGCCAAGGCCTTATTGGTTCCCTGGTATTTGCACATGACTTTAAGAATTTCCGTTTCCTACCTCATGTGCTACTTTGCGCGACTAAACTAGTCTTCATTCGGTGCGAAGTCTCGAGCATAACGTAATAATGCCGCTTAAGCACCGTTTCCGTCCCTGGTAGGTGAAGGCGTTGGGATTTCCCTGAAGCGAGCCGCAAGATCCTTAACCTGAGTCGTGTTGGAAGTGCTGCCGGCAGAGAGTATCGACGCTGATATGCCATCACGCAGATAGAGGTTTACCTCGAGTGAATACCATACATGTGCACTGGTCCACACCCGAACGGAATCTAAAGGGCATCAGCAAGTTTCGGACTATTCTTCGAGTTGTGAAATGTTGCCACTCGAATATTTTCCTATTCTTCACTAGCACCAACGACTTTACGAAACGAGTCCATCGCGAGGAACCCGCATCTCCTTTCGGGCACTTGGGCGCCATTGCGGGGTCCCCAACCACACGAGCCCTCTACCCCGTGGAGACGAACACTGACGAGAAGATGATAGACCGATGACCTCAAAGATTCTCGCATTCCGTATCACCAGTATCTCGATGTTATCACGAAAAACCTGGCCAGGGCGGCGATTGGCTGAAGCCGCCAGCCAATCGCGAGCATTTTATTCTCTAGCGCTTCCGTTTTGGGAAGCGCGGTACGACAATCGTTAGCTACGATACCGCCAACGTAGCAACGCGGAACCTACCAGCTCTTATCAGAGGCTCCATTGTTCGGGAGACTGGTCTCGTGGGTGAGGGCACCAACCGGCAGCTTGGAGTCTAATCTGGGCCGTCATAGGGACGAGATTGCGGCGTTCGCTTTCCCCATGTGTGCATCGAATCCATTCATGGAGGAAGATAAAGGTCGCCCTGCGCTCATAGAAAGTGGCAACTCCAAGACTTCAAACTTTATTCGAACACACTTTTATACCCATACTGTTTGAATACATTTACATAATACAACCACCTTGTCTTCTTCAACATGGCTTCGATGCTTCACTACTTCCGCTACGGCAGCCAGGCTGGCAACAACGAAGGCGCAGTTTCCGCTACACAAGCACCCGTGCGTGCCCTCCCGGCATCATGGTACACATCGCAAGATATGTACAACTTCGAGCGCCGCGCCATCTTCTCCAAGCGATGGCTCTTCCTCACTCACAAGATGCGTCTCGCCGAGACCGGAGACTGGCTTCGATACACCATCGCCGGCTTCGACATCATTGTGACAAAAGACCGCGAGGGCAAGATCAACGCTTTCCACAACGTGTGCCGCCATCGCGCCTACCCCGTCATCGAGGGTGACAAGAACAGTGGCAAGGCGAAGATTCTGGCTTGCAGGTACCACGGATGGAGCTACGGGTTGAACGGAAAGTTGGCGAAGGCACCGGGGTATCAGGAGTTGGACTTCAAGAAAGAGGAGAACGGTCTGCTCCGCATTCATGTCAAGGAAGACATCAATGGCTTCATCTGGATCAACCTGGACGGAAAGGTATAGTTTCCCCCCACTCATCCTTCTTCATGACAACATCACTAACACAATTCTCACAGGAAACCCCTGAAGTTTCTTGGGAGGCACACTTCGACAATGTCGACAAGCAGGACCGATATGCAGGCATCAACTTCGACGACTACGTGCTCGACCACACATACGAGCTCGAAGGCTCCTACAACTGGAAGATCCTGGCTGATAACTTCAACGAGTGCTACCACTGCCCGACCACGCACCCTGATGTCCCCGACTTCATCAACCTCGAATCCTTTGACAGCGACTTGAAGGACGGCCACATCCAGCACCATTGCACTGCGACCCCGGAGCAGATTGAGAGGGGCCTGCAGACACACAGCACATACTACTACCCAGCGTCGTCGATGACAGCCTCGTAAGTACTCACACAGCATTCCCGTTCCCGCTCGCGAGCAAAACTACAATTGAGATCCTTTAGCTAACCCACTGCAGCAAACATTTCATCATGGTCCAAAAATTCCTTCCCAACGGCCCTCTCAAGTCGTCAATGTACTACGAGATCTACCGCAACAAGAACTCCAGCGACGAGGACTTCCACCTCGTCGCCGACATGTACGAGCGTGTGATGCGCGAGGACAAGGCGCTCTGCACCAACGCGCAGAAGAATCTCGAACGCGGCGTGTTTGTCAACGGTCAGCTGCACCCCAAGTTCGAGAAGGCGCCTCTGTTCTTCCAGAAAACGACGAGGGAGGTGATTATGGAACATGCCGCGCAGGAGAAGAAGGCCGGCAAGGAGATCTGGCCGGCGAAGCAGAAGATGGGAGGGGACACCAAGACCAGTGACGAGGATGAGGAGTTCTGTGCGGGCTTGGCTTGTGGAGAGCAGAAGGAGGTTTTGGCGTGGTAAAAGCCACCTCTAATAGACTTTGGGGGCGTTTTGCATTGTAGCATTTAGAGGGAGACTGGAGTTTCGCATTTCGCATCATCGGTCTATAGCTAGCCGTTCGTTTACATAGTAGCATGTGTAATGAGAATAGAGTATCGCTTTCTATTACGTCGGTCTACAGACAACCGTTCATTTACAACATATACTTCTTCTGCATCCATCTCATCGAACGCGATCAATCCGATATTTCGTCCCACAAGTTGATGCGCTTGTCCGCGGTTTCGAGATCACCATTTTCTCAAGACCTCTAGCGACGGGTATTTGACGATAACAGCGCCGAAATGTTTGCCGTTGAACGCAAAGAAAAGATCGGTGTCGTTGCTCATGTCCGTGGCCTTATATGCATCATGATTAAGGGCTGTGATGCAACATGGCCTTACCATCGGAACTTGGCTTCCGCCGGTGCGGAGGATTATTTGGGAGGACAGGCGGCTTCCGATTGGTACTTCTCAAGGTTGAGCATGCACACTGGTGTAGATCAACTTGGCTGGGTCGCGGATCGAGATCAGGAGCCGGAGATCTGTAATCGATCGATACGATAGGCATTATTGTGGACAGTGACAAATCGGATTCTTCTTGAGGGAAAATTTCGGGTTTCACTCAATGCTTTTTATATGTAGAACTTTTTGCTTCTAAATTACAGGCTTGGAGATTTTAATGTACACTTGTGCGAAGGGTGATATCGACGTTGCATCTTGTCGGCGGACCTCCACATTGAAATGGCCAAAGGTTGTGAGGTGGCTCGATTACAACACACTCCGCGTTTCGGAAAGGAAAAAAGGTACGCGACAAACTGTGTTTTGATCCGGATTTACCAAAGATATGACGCCTGCGTGCTTGCTTGATCGAACATCCATGCCAGAGGATCGACGTTTCCGTCACCCAAACCCATGCCGGGCAACTACATAGTCAGCCAACAGGCTCAATAATAATGTAATGGAGTTCGTTTACTCCGTTCAAGGGTAATCGAATTCAGGCTTTGGAAAAGGAGCTGCACCACTCACCATAAAATCCCAACCTTCCAAAGAACCTGGTGTAGTCTCAAGCGACATCTGACCAAGCGACTCGATATTCTGCTCTGGCTGGCTCTGATCCAGCATATTTTTTAGAATTTCGAAGCATTGTAGCTCTGCTTCATGTGCATGCGATATCAAGAAAGCTGCCAGCTCGGGTCGTTCAAGGCCTTTCATGAGTCCTTCAATGTTCGCGCACAGGAGGACCGCAAAAATGTAACCCTTGATATTGGTCTCACCGGCCTCAACGCACTTCAAATGCCAAGTCTTGCCGTCTTGGACAATGGCAAGGAGGTCGCGCCTCAGAGGCACAGGTCCAAAGCCATCATCATCTTTCACCTGTTGTCGCAGTTCAACTGAAGCTAAGAGGAGGGCTTGCAAGACCGAGATGCGGAGGAATCCCGATGCGCATATACATAGACGTCCAAGAATGCCCTCCTCAAGAGGACCTTCCGAATGCATTGCATCCGATAAGGGATTCATCGCATACCAAACCTTTAGCGATGCGTCGAGTGCCACTTTTCGTGAGTATGCATGGGCCGAATCGTTCAGTGCCGAGCCATAAAAGGGCATGTGAAGTGCAGTCAGATAGCGCTGGAGTATCACGTCCGCCAATCGGAGTGCGACCTGCGACGCCGTCCTATCAGACGTGCAGTTGAAGCCCTGGAACGCGCTACGAAGACCTTTATATGACTGTCGAAACTCAGCGTCGAGACGAAGGGTCTCGTCATACGAGCTGGCGGTACCGATGCAATTGAGGAACTTGGTGATTGCGAGACGGATGGGGTACGTCTTTCGAAGTGCTATGGCAATCGAGGCTTGGGTGTGTTGGCTCTCTGGTCTCGGAAGTGCATGTTTTTCAGTGAGCTGGTCATCGTTAAAGTTGCTTGGTGGATTTGTGTCGAAGTCCGCCAGCGACATCAAAGGTGGCCCTCCGTGATTTAGACTGGCTTGCAAACACAACTCTATGATTGTGTTCCATATTCTTCGGTGCATTTCGTTTGCAAAATGACTTCGTGGGGGGAAATGAGCAGGATCTCTATGCAGACCCATGTGTACGGCGGCTCGGAACAGACCACCTGTTGATATCCAAACGAGGTCTTCGCCAACAGCAGTTGATTCGCGGGCTAACACCAGGAGGCAATATATCTGGAAGTACTGTAGTCCCAATCGATGTTTAAGAGTCGGGTTTGCCAACCAAGCTTCGGCTTCATAACTGCGCAGTTATTATAAAATTAGTAAAGCTCATGGTGAGGCGCGTCAGTTTGAATTACGTACACCCATCGTATAGCTGATGGACGCAGCGTGAAGGTGTCATTGTATGACGCAGCGCCAATCGCGAGTACCAGCTTCAGCAACACAAGAAAAGTCGGATCAGATGCGGCATTATCTATCCACACAGTTTCATATTGGCTTAGAAATGACGGCACATGGAGGACGCGGTACAGGCTTTCGCTCGTACGGAGGTAGCATTCGAGAAGCTCGTCAGCGATAGCTTTTGGGGGAAGCTCAGGCGTTGGTGTGCACGGCCATTGTGGGGTACCTAAGCGTGGGGAATAAATAGTCAGCGGAGCTCTGCCATAGGGGTCCCCGAATACATACGCTGCGTTTTTATCTGTCTTGCGAAATGTTTACAACGCTGCAATCCGGTAACAACACTGGCGCTGTCGTCCCGCGCATACTCTTCGACCAGCTTTATAACCTCTAAGCATAAAATTACGCAGGAGTTGATCCAATGGCTTTGGCCGAACATGCGCTTCTTATGCTGACGGAAAGTAAGCAAAGCTCGTCCGAGAGGGTGTCAATCCGTGTCGCCTTCACTGTATGCATGCTTATGTCACCATAGAAGGTAAAGAACATACCTGAACAATGACGACGGAAGTCAGCGAAATGTAACCTGAGGGGTGTTGCTACATATTACGTACCGATACGCTGCGGTTAATATCAGCCCTCTGGCCAAGGGAAGGGTCGCCATGGTGGATATAGAACGTGCCTCCTATCTGAGAGCTCTCTTTGACATGGAGATCACGTGCTACAGATGGCGCATTTTGTTGAAATAATAACGTAAGATTCTGGCCCCCTATCGTCCCTCCGGAGACTGGCGTAGGAGGTAGTCGAGTTTGCCCACCGAGTCGAGACGGAGACTGTTCGGACTGAGACTGACCAGATTGAGGAGATCCAGATTGAGAAAGCCTAGGTTGGGCAGTGACTCTCTGTACCTGCTGTTCCAGCTCCCTGATCCGACCGACCAAATCTGCCTCCGAAGTGTTGGTGAGAGGCGACAACGAAGTACTGGGCGATGATCAGGAGACGTCGGAATGTTGCTCAATTCTATTGCCAACATACGGTAAACTATCGTACGCACAAGCACTCTTCGATTTGACGCAGTTGCTGCAAGGCGCCTCTCGATTGCACCGAATTTTCCGACGTCTGCAGAGCACGCAGGACCTGGTTCGGACGCCCGTTAGCGCGATGGCTCTGAGAGTCTGAGTCCGAGGGGGCCGGAACTCACACCGCCGGTCTTCTTCTTCGACGGCGCTGGGGCGTATGCTGCTGGGTTGTATTCTCCATTGCGTTTGAACTGAGATGTGAATAGTCTAGCGAAAGTGTGATAGATGCGATGTATGCGATGGACTTTGGCGAGGGAGGCGGGAATAATGGCGGGGATGACGGGCACGCCGATATTTATGTCCATTTTCCGCCTGCTTATCTCCGACGCCCGAACGCCAGCCCGCCGTTATCACCCCATCCACAATCTCAACTTCGGTGAATTCGAGCCTATATCCGAGTGGGCATGGCCCATCACGGCTCTTTACTGGGCATATAAGAAGCCATGGCAAACTTTTCAATAGAGGATATTGCAGAGAGCGTCCGCTACCACCAAGTCGAACAACCAATATTTAACCCGCTATGGCCGCCATCAAAGAATAGAGTATCAGTGCCGGCTCAGACGAATAGAAAGCGACAGATGCATCGCATACCCCCAAGTTCGACCCTAGTGCCGGTGCATCTCCAGAAGGGGGTATCGAGGCATGGCTGGTAGCTCTAGGAGGTGCATGTATCTTCTTCTGCGGCCTGGGCTTCAGCGCATACGTTAACTTCCGAGAATACTACGTGACGCACCAAATCCGAGAGGATTCCACAGATAAAATCACCTGGCTTAGATCGCTAGGCTGGTTTATGCGGTTCACCATGGGCATGATAGGAGCTCCACTATTTGATCGCTATAGCGCATAGGTAAACTGCATCCCGATCATGTCGTACCTTTAGGATAGTAACACTGAAGCGTCAATAGACTATGCATCCCGTTGCTCTGGCCTGTTTCTTTGGCATCATGATGCTAAGTCTCTGCACCAAGTACTGGCACTTCATGCTCGTACAGGCACTGCTCGTGAGGTTTGCGATGGGCATCCTTTAATTCTCCGTCCTGGGTGCTGTTCGCAATATTTTAACAAGTGTGCTGCTGCTCCTGGAATCGTCATTTGTTGGCCCACCAGTAAATGGACCGTTGGGGATCATTGCGTTGTCGAGCAAGTTGGCGAGGCCGCAGGGGCTTTTCGGAAAGCTGTAGTGTGCTGTTCTCCGATGTTAGCTGAGCGCTGCAGAGCAACACGATGCTAGGTTACGTCTAAGTACTTTCTCATATAGAGTTGCTGTCATTTTGGGAATGGTCGATAGCTATAGTATGTATTATCAACAAATAGATCACGGTCTCTCTATTTTGCACGTTCAATAACTTAAGAGGTAGAAAGTATAAACTAAACCGAGCCATGGTACATGATTCTATCATAATAGACAATTGAGGAGAGGACCACTTCAGAATCCTCCAAACTTTGAAGTGGTCATGTTGGCAAGAGTGCAAATTGATCGTTTCTGCTCTCGGAAATAACACGATCCCTCGAGAACGATGGTACTTAGTAGGCGACCTATGAATAAAGCACAAAAAATCTCTCAACTTGCCGTGGCCCATAGTCTTCCACGGGTTCAATGTCCGAGCACTTGTAAACGGATTTCTATCTGTCACGTGACAAAGACATACCTGGACACAATGGATTCGATGTTCTCCTCGACGGCATCAGTGCCTGGAGGCTATATATCCTAATATTGAAAGGCGGGCTGAACGCTTCCAGCGCCAGCCACTCATTCAACATCACGCCCAGAGCTCGTCGAAGCGGGGTCAGTAATATCAACAATGCACTTATCCGCCTTAGCGGTAAGAATCCTCATCCAGAACTCGCTTGCGATAGCATATAGATGCTGCCTTATACTCCCCAATCTGCAGTCATCCTGCATGGTCTGACCATTGGACAGTTCACCTCCCCCGGGAATTCAAAAAATTATAAGAAGCAAAATGGCACAGAAGACCATGTTCGAGCCCAGAGCACTCCGTCTCCTCTCCAAACAATGTTTCCTAAACTCCTTCTCCATCCCTTCCTCTCCCGCACCGTCGTCTATTCCACCCTCATCGCCGCCGCCGCCGCCATCAACGAACAAACACTCCCTGTCACCAACACCAACACCAACACCAACACCATCCCCACCACCGTCAACGTCGACGTCGCAATAATCGGCGGCGGCGCCTCCGGAACCTACGCCGGCGTGCGCCTCCGCGAAGACCTCCACAAAAGCATCCTCATAATCGAATCCTCGCCCCGTCTCGGCGGCCACACCGACACCTACACAGTCCCCACCACCAACACGACAATCGAGTACGGCGTACAATCCTACATCAACTACGGCGCGGCCCCCTCCTTCTTCTCGCGATTCAACCTCAGCACCGCCGTCCCGGCGCGACGCGCCCTAACCACCCTAAACGTCGACATCACCACCGGCGCCCTGCTGACCACATACACCCCCCCATCCAGCGCCGCCACGACCGCCGCCTTCAGAACCTGGTTGGAATTCGTCGAAGAGCACGAAAGCCTGCTCGAGCCAGGGTACTGGAACTTCCCCGCCCCCACCGCCATCCCCGCCGAATTCCTGACCCCGTTCGGCGATTTCGCTCGAACGCATGGCGTCGAAGCCGCCGTGCCCCGGATCGCCGCCATCTCGGACGTTGGCGTCGGCGGCCTCGCTCAGATCCTGACTCTGGACGTGATCCAAGCCTTCGGGGCGCCGATAACAAGGGGCGTACTGGACGGGACGCTAGTAGCACCCCAAGGCTCAAACAGCCTCTTATACCAGCGCGCCCACGCGCTCCTCAAAAACGACATCTACCTCAACGCGTCCGTGAAACGCGCAGAGAGGAACAGCACCGGCGCGCGGCTCGTCGTCTCCACGCCGCAGGGCGACGCGGTGATCCACGCGAAACAAGTCCTCTGGACGCCGTACCCTCACCACGCAAAGAACCTGAGAACTTTCGCCGAAGACGCCAGAGAGACAGAGGTGTTTGCGTCGTGGGCGCCGAGTTGGTCGTTCGTCGCCGTGGTACACATCCCGTGTATTCCAGAGAACTTTTCCGTGCAGTACTTGCCTCCTACCGCCGCTCCCGCGAACTATCTCGCTGTTCGTGATTACCCGTATACGCTGCGCTTGGACTCCACGGGCCCGGGCGGGATGCAGCTCTTCCGCATGCTGTTTTCGACTAATTACTCCATTACGCATGATGAGGTTAAGGCTACGGTTGCCCAGAATGTGCAGAACTTGGTCGACGCGCGGACGCTGAATTATACTGCAAACTGTGAGATTGACTTTAGAGCATTTGCGGATCACACGGGTGTCACATGGCCGAGAGGGAGGACGGAATTGGAGAATGGATTTGTGCAGAAACTGTATGGACTGCAGGGATGGAGAAGTACGTGGTGGACTGGCAGGAGTTGGACGGGGTATTATAGCAGTGCTGTCTGGACGTTTACGGATACGGTGCTTGAGAGAATGATAGGGGCTCTGGGAGATTGAGCTTCTATTGGCGCGAAGGTGTAGGCCATGAGCCAGTGCGCTTTGTTGCAACACCGAGAACGTGTACAACCGACGATTTGGCGACGATTTGATTTGAGTAAACTACGTAAAGCGCTGCCAAGCTTTTGACATAGCTATACTACCAATTACTTCCACAATCACGTTCTCTCTGCAATCTCCCCCCGTCCATGTTGTGCCATCCAGTCTCTCCAAAGACCCCGCCAGACGTCCCTCTCACTCTTTCCTAGACCCTCAAACATGGTATCCAGGCTCTGCCGGTCGAGACTTCCTACTCTAACAACCTCCCAGATCCCCGGCATGAGCTTCTCCCTCACCTGCGGGTCGAGCCTTCCGTAAAGCTGGTAACGGCAGAAGGAGCTAAGCAGTGGATACATATACTGCGATGCATAGTCCCGCGCCGCCTTCACCGGGTCGTTAAGCTGCTTCTTTGAGGTAGCGTTGATGGCCTTATTGTACCGTTGGACTGATGATTGCGTGGGCGAGCAGACGGTGGTCAGCAGGCGTGTATAGGTGGAAGCATTTGCGGGCGAAAGACGAACAGGATTTGCGATTCCATATGAGTCGAGCCATGGCGGAAGTGCTGCTCCTCTGCCTGCATTGGGTATGAACAAACATAGCAGGAGATTCTGCAGAAGCGGAAGGAGCAGATGGAAGCGGCCACCAATCCGACTCCGCTGGAGGAGAAGGAGCAAACGAGTCGTTTCACACAGCCGCGTGAAAATGGCAGGTGCACAAGCAGTCGAGAGACGAGGGCTATTGCGTGAAGTAAGCTTGCAAAGTGCCGCAAGCACACACTCAGCGCCATGTTGCGTGGTCAAAGAAGGCTTGTCCTTGAGCACAGTGATGACGCTGTCGAGCAGGCTATTGAACGCCATCTCACCCTTGCTATCTTCCAAAAGTAGACATATTGTGGGAAGTATAGCAAGTTGCTGTTGCTTGAGTGCAGCATCAACTTGCTGCTTATCTTCCATCGCCGAGACGAGCTGGTGCAGTATAGAGCAAGGAACAGCCGCGTCCCCATCATTGTCGGCTAGAGAGCAACAGAGAGGTAACAAAGCTAGCTTTTCTGGCGTGTCGAGTTGCTCGACTGCATCCTTGACCGATGACAAGATGCTCTTTTTCTCATCCGGCCGAACATCTTTGCGAAGGAGGTCTAAGGAGAATAGAATGAAGCTTCGGTCGTCTTCGCAAAGTCGGTATCGTGCTATCACCCTGTGGAGAGCAGGCCAAAACCCAAGCGGCAGGGAGTTGAACGTAGTTAGTTCTAGTGCGATCGGAACGGACTCCCAAGATAGTTTCGATCTGAACCACTTTCGAAGCGCAGCCCGCGCCGCATCGACTGCTTCGCCGTGGTCCTTCAACACTTGCATTGGTACGTCGTTGAAAGCCTTCAAGATGTGTTCGCTTGGGATTGGTTCATCTTGGAGAATTGCAAGTAAGAAGGCGAAATACCGATCAACCGACAGTAGACTGTCTGCATCCCGCGCGGTGAACGTGCCACTGAGTAAGGCGAGTCTAGCTGGGAAGCACTTGCTTGCCTTCTTGGTTGCAGAGGCAATCTGGGCTTTGTACACCTCTAGGAAGCGCACGTTCTGCGTCTGGTCTTTGTTGGGAATGATGTGCACAAGTGTCAACCGAGCAAGGCTTTGGAGTAGCTGAAGCGATGAAGTCGTTTCCAAGTCCGCATCATGTAGAGCTTGCGCAATATTGAACAACCCCGCACCATCAGAAGATACCTTTGCGGTGGCATTTGTGATCTCCATTAGATGCACCATGAGGCTGAGGAGAGTGCCCACATTCCGTGGCTGGGTAGTCAAGATTGCCATGGTCCTATCTAATACGGCCTCCCTTTGGGCTCGTGATATGGACGAAGGCACAACCTGCAGAAGTGAAGTGATTGCAACGTCATGCAACTGGTCGTCGTCCTGCGCAATCGCGTCGAGAAGCGCGGCAACATAGGAACTTTGAAAGGATGCATCGCCATCAATAAAGGCAGACTGGGCGAAGGCTTCAGCGATGTTCTCGGCGTCTTTCTCCATAAGCGTGGAGATTGTGGATAACAGCGTAGAGAGTAAGGCCTGGCATGTGTCAGAATCAAAGGATCCGAGCAGTTGGACGTATCCAGTGCAGAGGATCTCCGTCATCTTGGCCAATTCCTTGACTTCAACGTGACTAGGCGAAAGGCATTTCAGGGCTCTGCGTAGCCTCTTCTGTATTAATTCGCCTATTCCAGGTAGGCTTCGCAAACAGTCGCAAGCGGCGAGCAGGAAGGCCAGAGCAGTCGCACGAGACTTCGAGTCAACGCGCCGACCTGCCTGATCCTTGCGTACTGACCCTACTTCTTTCGATGCTTGCTCGATGAGAGGGTACAAGTGTTCTTCTTGAAATGACAAGGAAGCATGGAATTGAATGGGCCAGAGCAGAATGAGGAGTTCGCTCAAAGCTAGCCACGCCACTCGGAGGTTTGACGGTGTGGGGCTACCATCCTGGATCCACGATGTGTAGGAATTCCACAGCGATAAGAGATGCGGCTTTACTATCGCGATCACCTCGTCTGAAGTAAGCGACAATAACATGGCTTGTATAATGACGGAACTGCTGGACACATCGTCGCTGGGACATTTCGTAGACTTGGTGTTCGCTTTCAGTCGCTTGGCGTGTTTTTGGAACAACTTCTCAATTTGCGTCGGCGTCAAAGACCGCTCAAAGTGCGCAGCGATAGCTGTGATTAAATTCCGATCCTCCCAGATTGGTTGCATGGGCTGTTGCAGCGCTGCACGATCACATTTCACATTCCGACTGAGTTGCTCATCCCATCTACTGATGAAGCCAAGTAGATCTCGGTTGCGCGTGAAGGCAGATAGGATCGGAACGATTATGGTCTGCACAACGTCCTCCTGGGAAAAATCAGGCGACGCTGTGAGTCTGCCGCGATGTTCATCAATATCCATTGCATCGGCGTCAGTCGTCCCGGGGTGATCGAACGTGACCGCAGAAATCTCATCGAAAAGATAGGTAGTCAGATCCTCAGGTTTGTCTCCTGTATTATGCCAAGTTGATCTAGGGTCTCTGAGGAAGATGTCGGAATCAAGCTCGACCAGCGATGCAACTAGCGACCAGTGCACAGCTGTTGCTTGGCCCAGAGGGAACTTAAAGCCCGAATGATACCAGAACAAGTCTGCCAGCACCGAAGTATCGATGCGTACGTCGTGAGCTGCGAGGACCCGAAGCATCTCCCTAACTGCATCTATGGAGGCATCTGGTGTCTTGAACTCGGGCACTTGTAGGGCACATCCAGCGCACTCGGCGAGAGCGATAAACGCTGCTTGAAACCAAGGTCTTTCTGCGATCCGACTCTTGCGGGATCGGGCTGGTGATGAGCGAATGATCAGTTGGAGAAGCTGAGGGACTGCCGAGAACAATGCGCGAAATGATTCCGGAACAGGATCACCAGCGTCCTCGATCTGTGCGGCTTGGAGAAGCTTTGCGCGGAGTGGTACTAAGCTGGTGGCGATGGAACCCGGCTCATCCTCCTCATTCGATGTCCTGGATTTGTTCAGAAAGGCTTGTCTGGCCGGGGCAAGCAGGTGTCGGGCCACCAGTTTATCCAGAGTGTTTATTGAATCGCGCAAGATTGTGGCCGTTTCCGACTCCTTGTAACTGAATTCTGCGGTCCTGAGTTTTTGCGAGAGCTCAAGCACTGGCAGAAGACACTCGGTAGAAAATTCTTCAGTAGATGACCTTGAGCTGTCCTTGGCATCAATCGTGCGCAGCTCCCATATGTCGATCACAGACGAAAGATTCAGGTGATGAGTAGCGACCGCGGACGATGACAGCCGCTGAACCACGCTGAGCCACCACTTGAGAATCCGCGCAGCCTGCGAGCTCTCAGTCTTGAGTACCATCTTCATCTGCTCGGCTTGAGCTAGGCTTTCACTGAAGCCGTGAACTTCCGCCTTGTTTCGAATCGTCTGAATTACTGCTGTAACCACGTCGAAGAGCTGTATGGGCCGGCTGGTGTCGACCGCAGTGCGCTTCGAAGGCGTATTTGTACCGGTGCTGCCCCGCTTTCGCTTGCGTGATGGTTGTGGCTCTTCCTGAACCGTCTCACTCGACTCTGATACCTCCCGCGACCCATTCTTGTATCCTACTGTCGAGGACTGGTCCATCTCTTGCAGGGTCTGTTCGACGATGTCGAGAAAGTGCGAATCGCGCAGGGTCGGCGCGCAGCGGGATGTCGGCAAGGCATGGACCATCCAGTCAAGAAGTCTCCAAGCTCTTGTATTTGCTCGTGCTTGTGCGCCATTCTCGGCCGCATCATTTAACTTTTCAAGCACCCACCGCAAAACATAGTCGGCTCTCGCAAGGACCAGTTTCTGGGTAGCTATGGCGCGCACGTCGCCGGGCAGGGTTTCCCAATCCTCGGGAAGGCGTATTATCTGCGCTACTTGTCGTATTTGCTCGTCGAGGTCAGCATCCTGGGTCTGCTTCACGGCCTGTAGTCGTGGGAGCGTTGGCGTGGAAGCCTGTGGAGCCTGCGCAGAGAGTCAATTATAGAGTTCCACATACCATAGGACGTGATATACCTGGACAGGCTTTGCCATATCTACAGCGGGGGCGCGACTTGGACGAGCGTTCGGCGTTGTGCGTGGGGTGGACTGGAGATTCTGCTTTATGAAAACTTGGCTGACTAAGCCCGCTAGCGTCGCCCGTCTGCACCTCCGAGCTCGACGCCGCGGCCATGGCCGTCCCATCAACCCGCCAACCGCCCATTCCCTCACCGCGCGCCGTCCAGACCGGTGCCAGCCAGCTCAATTGACACCCCAACACCATCACCATGGCCGACGAGACCCCCAAACCGGCTGCGCCCGTCGCGCGGACCACCCGCCCGCTGAGTGAAGCTCTGTTGAACGAGAAGGTAGGCAGGCACTAGGCGAGCTCTCCTTTCACCGCCGTGCGAAGCTAATGGCTGCTAGTGGGACCGCTGCCTCTCCTCGATGCTCATCCGCTCCGGCCTCGGCGTCTCCTTTGGCGTCGTCTTCTCCGTCCTCCTCTTCAAGCGACGCGCATGGCCCGCCTGGGTCGGTCTGGGATTCGGCGCCGGACGAGCTTGGGAAGAATGCGACAACGTCAGTATCCGTATGAAGGAAGGAAGGTGCAATCAAGCTGACAGCGACAGTCATTCAAGCGGGCGGCAGCACCCTCAAAAGACGGTCTTCGTGTGGTCAGGCCGTAAAAGTTCTCGATATCGATTGACGGGCGGACGAATTGGAGGATGGTGGTGCGGGTTCTGTGCAATTATCCTGTACAGTAGGACAACGGTTATAGACGCCTTGGGGAATTTATTACTATATATTTAACATCCACGACGAACTACCAGCTCGTAGGCATACTGTGACCTTTGATCTTCTGACAGACTACACGGGGCTCATCAGAGCAAAAAAATCGGTGGCACTTCGAATCCTGAAAATTGGTCAAAAACGTTCCCAGGCTTTTGGCACAAGAACATACTGATCAATGCCACTAACAGGTACTGCTAACGAAGACATGTATCCGTAGACTAGACCGTTAAAGCAGATCACATGCTCTCGAAACACAACACTTATACCAGCACAGACCCATCACTTACAGAGTTTCAACTGTAGTGCCTATAACACGCTGTCCCTCGGCATCCAACGCCTCTCTATCTATCGACTCCAACCCACCCACTGTCCTCCACCAACACCCTCAAAACAGCCCACCCCGCCCCTGCAGAACGCCTCCGCACAACTCTCCACCGTCCTTGTCCTTCCTCCGAAACAGCACGCTACCTCATCAGCGAAGAACTCCTCGTCCCCATATCCAATACTACCCAACGAGAGCGATCTAAAATTCGACACCTCGACCAACAGCCCCGAGAGCTGAAGCCGCAAATAACACATCTGTACGTTGGACTCCAAACCAAACGCGAAGAAAAAAACGCACATTCTCACTCGAAAAGGGTGAACTAGCCGGTCTTTGACAAAAAAAATTACACGGACGTGGATTTCAACGAGGATGTCTGTGGCGAATAACTCCCTTAAGGACTTTACCCCATAGCGGACAGATGCTCCGTGCGCCACTGAGGAGGGAGGAAGGGAGTGCGGGATGGGTTTGCGTAGGGTGTGGACTGGTGAAGATGAGGGGACTTGGGGAGGTGAGGTGAGGAGTCTGGGGTAGGGAGGGTGGGGGATGAGTGGTGAGGTTGATCATGCTGAGTTGTGGAGGGGGGATTGATGTTTGCAGTTGTGGGATTGTGGTTTGTATTGTGCCTCGCCCGCTCTGGGTATGAGGCTCAGGTAGCCCAGGAGGTTTGAAAGGAATTCCGGTACAGTAGTATGAATTGATTAGCTACCGTTACAACAAACACCAAAACAAGTAACTTATATAAAAAAAAGTCAAAATCATTCTGTCCCCAAGGCTGGAACCAACCAACATGTAGATCTCAACCTTCTATCCTCAAAAGTACAGATCCGAAATCTTCATCGGCCCTCACCCAGGTTAGCCCGGGTATTCCTTTCCCTCACGCCCCTCCCTCGACTCTTTCCTTTACCCAAAGGTCTGTGTGTCAAGTCATATCCACCACTCTGTACTTTAACTTTAAGAAAGCACACATGTTACGACCTCTTACCTTTCCCACATCCCCTATATACGCAGAACATCTCACTGTTTCGGCAAGGATGTCTGTCGAACTCTCAGCATCAATATCGATATCAACGGTAGATGCCACAACGTTAGCATGGTTACACCGTCTTTCTTCCACCCCGTACACATGTGTGTCTTCCGTGCATATCGTTTTTCACGTCTATTATACATACCACGCGTACGGTACAAACATCCACCATTACACCAGAGGAATCACAGTAAGGAGTCCCATTCACAGCTATCAGTTCCTCTACCTTTTTCTTCTTCTTGCCTCGGGGGATACTGAAACTATCCGGCGTCTAGGAGGAGCCGAGATCCAACGGCGGTAAATTACTTACTTTTCCCTCTCATCTATACCAAACTCACCGTACGCTTGCAACTGCAGAGAAGGTAGAGAATATACTCTTTCAAGGGATGGGGATGAATTCGGGGGTATAAACCAAACTACTGGGTATTACAAGATAGAAGAAGACCAAGAAGAAGAAGAAGAAGAAGAAGATGTACATGTATGTCCAAAAACAATGCTGCTGCTCAGGCATACCGCAAATCTACCATACACGTATATATAAAGTCGTGAGGGGGAAACAGAAAAAAAAAAACTCCAAAGCTATGCATGATGCACGCACGATGCAAAACCCCAGCTCTTTCCTCTTTCCCATCGTTTTTTCCCCAATTCCAATCCCAACCCGCATACGATCCAGCCATTTACGTCTTCCCCAACCCAGCCCGGAACGTCCATTATCCCATCCCATACCATCCCATTCCACCCCAATCCATTACATTACAATTCCACTCCACCTACCCTCACGCCCTCGGCACCTAACCCGCCAGCCCCATCCCACCCTTCATCCGCTGACTCCCCTCCAACTCCATCGGTTCCCCCTGCCCCGGCACCGGCATCTCCACGGGCGCCGCATAATGCACATTCTGCGGTTCATCGCCCGCGACCATGGACGGCGACGCACCATGATGAGCGTATTTTTCATGTGGTTGAGTCGCGACCGCGGAGTAGCCAATCGCTGTATACGGATTCCCGGCACTGCCGCCGTCCAGTTCACTGGTCGTGCTGTCGTTGGACGACGACTTCTTGCGGCGGCGGAAGAGGAAAAAGGCGCCGCCGCCGAGGAGGGCGATGCCGAGCACGGAACCGGCGACGATGCCGCCGATGGCGCCGCCTGAGATGCCGTTGCTGGAGGCGCCGGGGGTGCTGGGGAGGGGTGAGCCGCTTGCGGTGTTGCTCGCTGTGTTGCTCGCTGTGTTGCTCGCTGCTGTTCCGCTGGGGGACGTTGGGTTTGAAGGGGTGGGGGAAGCATTGTTGCTGGTTGGTGTGGCGGTGGGAGACGCGGAGGTTGAGGTTAGGTCGGCGAGTTTGACGGTGAGCGTTTTTGCGGAGTCGGAGGCTGAGCTTAGGGAGGAGAAGGTGCTGTTGATGAGTTCGGGGCTGATGTTTGCTATTGGGTTGGCGGGGAGAGCCCAGCAGATGTTGATTTGGCCTGGAAAAGTGAGTTAGTCCTTACTCATAGGATATCGCTATCCATGTTGTTGGAGGGAGCTTACCACTTCGTTGTGTGCATTGTTCCCTGCCATGTCAGTCAGTACAGCTTCTCGAACACAGCAAAGAGTTTCGACGTACTTTCCGGACCGACAGCAATAAGCATTCGGACTAGCATTCGACGGGCAACCCAGCTGTCCAGACGCAGGTTGCTTGTCGTCCCCTCTACAGTTCTGGCTGTTGGTCCAGCAGACCGCGTCCTTTGATCCCGATCCGCAGCAGTAGTGAACATCTAACAGAGTCTCATGTACACATATACTTGGCGGTGTACAACCATTTCCCATCCCAGCACATCGGTTCGAAGTTGCGTTTGTTGGGAAATAGAACTCGGTGTAGTCGGCGACGACGGTCTCTGCGAAGAGCAGCGCGGCCGCGAGAAGTGTCGTCCGAAACATGATCGAAAGCTTCCTCCGCCGTCTATTATGCCTGTGACGTTGATGTACGTAGCCGAATCGTCTTGCGACGTCAACAACGAGTCAGTGTTGTGATGATAATCTCGTAAAGACGATGGGAGCAGTGGTAGAAAGAAAGTCCGGCACACGCGCACGGCGAGGCCTGTCCTTTTGTTCAACACGGTCATTGGCGTCGTCCAAGAGTCTTAAGGCCCCCAGGCGCCCCTCTGCGCGACAATCCCTGCGGTTATTTTAAATCCACAGACCTGTTACAGCTCACAGCCCCTCGCCGGGCGTCCATAAGTCAGTTTGCAATGGTGAGATATCTAGCCGTTATCTAGTTAGTTCGGCAGCAACAATGGCTTAGACCTTCAATCACCATAGAATTGCACGTTGTGCTGACTGCGGTGACAGTTTCCGCCCCCGTTGTTACAGGTTGAGCAGGACCAGGGCTCTAGTCGATCGTCAACACACACTCGAAGTCCGTGTCCCAAGAACTTAACGTCGGCGTCACCGTTCAATCCTCCTCACCAACCAGAACATGAGCCTGTCGTTGGCGGTAAGCCTTGGCCATTGATTTCTTCTCCGTCCCTCCTGCGACTAAGACCACCCTCTGTAAGTGTATTGGAGGCTTGAGCCGTCGACCGCGACACTCAAGCCTCATCAGCCATGCCGCCTCGTCTGACCCGGTGGTTGGTCGACGTTGACCCGAAACGAGGTAAAGAAGAAGGGCGTAAGAGCACTGACCACAAGTCGCTCCATGATCCAGTGCACATTTGGGGGCGGAGATAAGTAGATGCAAGCTTGTTGATCCTCATCCCCGCGCACGCGATTCTTTAATCGCGGCACGCTTCAGCCCTCGTCCTTGAGTAAACCGTTAAACCGCCTTCTTTCTTCTCTTTTAAACAATATGGCCTATATCTTCGGGGCCAGCGCCAAAAGGGTCTCCTAGCCATATGGCTTTTTTGCACCGCCAGCTACGCACATCTATGTGCTGCGGACCGGAACCCCTAAACGAAGACTCGCCGACAGAAGGCTGAGCCCTCCAACATCATACTAGGTGGTTTTCAGAACAAATTCCGTCACGTGCTCGGTAAATCGTGTGACAATCTATCGTTGATTGGCTAAAACTAGGATCTTACCGAGCACGTGACGGAATTTGTTCTGAAATCCGCCCTTCAATGGTTGTAGCCATGTACTTACTGTACAACGACCATGCCAGTCACCACAGACGGCACTACAATCTCCCGAGTCAGCATTCTCCTGCCCTGCACTGAAAGAAAAGAAATCTCTGCATTTGATTGGCTGTTGTGTCGGATAGAGGTCTGATGTTAGATTGCGGATCGCCCGGATACCCACGTGGGACGCCGTGGACAGCGAGCGTCTGCCCAGTATTTTCGTGATGAAAGAGTCGTGATGGAGAGGGGCTGCACATAACGTCGATAGCGCCGGTTCAGCGTGGATGTACATTTGCCATTGCTTAGACGTGTTTCAGGGGAGACGTGAGATTAATGACGTAAGATGTTAGGGAGAAGTAAGCATATACGACCAAGTCATCTCGGACATAAGCCGGCAATCCCATATACGGCACGCACTATTTTTCTTCATGTTTAAAGCGCAACCATACATATATATATATATATATATAGATATAGATTTCTTCCGTCTACTATCAGTACATTGACCATCTTCTCCTTTCTGCCAAAAAAAATGCCGCCACCTATCCCAAAGTGTAAAGAAAAAACCAGCCCAAAACGCCTATGGCCATTCATGCCGCAAAACGCCGCCTCCGGTGCCATCGCTATTGGAAGCAGTTGAACAATTGACACCAACAGAACTCCAAAGGTAGTATGCCAGATGAGGAAAGATGGGTCGGTCGCCCGACAAGCAGAAAGTTTTTGTTCTAATCCCAATGACAAGGGTTACCTCCAAAAACAGAAATTATATAAAAAAATGGGTATTTACGCGATCGACAAGGGTTGGTCAAGATCGAGGTAATGTACAAGTCGATAGATGCGTGCGTGTGTACAATTTACCAGGTTTCCTAAATAGCTTTTAGTAACCGAAAAGGAAGATCTTCGATGGGTACACTTACAGCAATGTATTGCCCGTCTTCCTTTTTCTTAGCCCAGAACTCCCGTGCTTCCGCCTCTCCAATACCACCCTTCTGCATGGCGACGTCAACGAGAGCCGTCTCGACACCCTCGCCCATACCCTTGGAGCTTCCACACACGAAGATACGGCCGTCCAGGGCGTTGCTGACGAACCATACTATGTCCGCCTGAAGGCGAACCTCGTCCTGCACGTACTTGGCATCGCTCTGGTTGCCGACGCGGACCTTGCGACTTTGCACAACCTTTTTAATCTCACGTTCATGATCACCAAGCTCGCCGGAGTAGAGTTCATCGACCATGGAGTCGCGGACGCCCTGGATGAGCCAGATCTTGTTGGCACAGTTGGCGTTCTTCAGCCTGTTGAGAATGAAGCCGCGGAATGGAGCCATGCCCACGCCAGCACCAATGAGCACCATGGGCCCGTCGCCGCCGAATTGACGGGAGAGTGGATTGCTCATAAGACCACGGAACATGGGGATGCGGAGGTCCAGCACGGCAGGGTCAATCCCGTCCCTTTCTGCCTCGATGACCTTCTGTGCCATACGTTCCATGAAGCCGCTGCCGACTCCGTTTCGAATTCCCCCCTCGGTATGCCAGTCAGGAGTGGTATGGACTGTGACAGCCATCTCGATGAGACGGCGGTTTCCAGGTAGTCCAGGGCGGGCGGACGAGATGTGCGGGTCGTTGGAGAGCGAGTAGAAGCGTGGCATCAGCTGCTGAAGCACGGAGAGAAGCGCCGGTAGAGGCGGCTTTGCGGATGGGAATGCGCTGAGGAGCTGAGCTACAGTGAGATGGGAGGTAGTGCGGAGGTCGCAGAAGGCGGCCTGACCCTGGGCTGAGCAGAGGTACATGAGGATCTTCTTCTCATTGGGTGCGTCCGCATACTCGGCCATGACGCGGAGGAGGTTCTTTGTAGGCGGGAAAGACTGCACGTCCACGCACCAGGTCAGCAGCTCTCGACGCGTCGTAACCAGCTCGCGGGCCATTTCGTCTCCCCAGATGGTGGGCCAGCGGCCATTTTTGGTCTTGAGCGTGACGGGCTTGTCGCGCACGAACCTGGGGATGCAGAGGATGTCGAAGAGTTCGTCAACAATTTCTTGTGAATTGGGCGGAGTGATGCCAATGGCCCCGCCAACCTTGAAATCGACGCCGCCCTCATCCGGGTAGTCAGTGACATCGACATCGAAGTGAAAAGTCCTCTTTTCCGCTCCGGGCTTCGTCAATTCGCGTGCATGGTAGAGCGGAGCCGGGTAGACGTCATAGGGAGGGTGTGGCTGCATGTACTTGGGCGGCGCTTTGTGGACGGCAGCAATGTGCTTTGGCTCGCCGGAAGGAACTGGCTCGAAAGAGACATTGACCGGCGGCAGGGGCGTTGTGTCGGTGAGCTCGCTGTCGAGGGCCAATGGTCCCAATCGCAAGTTCAGGCTTCTGAAAGCGCGGTTGTCAGGAATAACCACAGGGACATAGTTTGGGGAAGTTGTATCCGGGGCCAATGTCTTGAGCAGGCAGCACCCGCCGCCGCAGCATTGGCTGATGAGCTTGGTGGCCGACTCGCCCTCTCCCAGTATGCGACGGATATCCGAGGGGCTGTCCGAGATGAGGGTGGTGGAGGCGCGTCGCGGGCGCGGCTGCTGCTCTGTGAAGTTGAGCGACGCGACGGGAAGCTCCTCTAGCTTGTCGACAATCTCATCCATCTGGCGTTCGGGCTCCGTGTTGGGCGTCAATGGAGCCTCTGAGTCGTCGCTGTTTGTGTTGCTCCATGTCATCGAATCGCCCGCGGACCTCGGTGATGTCGGCTCGGTCTGCTGTGATTGTGACTGCGAGGGTGAAAGGATGGGCTGGATGGAGAGCTCGGGTACGCTGGGGGGCTCTTTGGGCACAGGGTCGTGAGGATGCGAGGTCTGCGTGGTCGGTATGGTGGAGGTGTGGGAGTGAGGGTGAGGCATGGCGGAAGGGGTGGCCGAGGCCATTGAGCGGTGTGAGGGGCGGTAGCGCACGAGTGTGAGGGCTGGGGCTCGTGGAGACGCGACAAAGACTGCTTTTGAAGGCCATGGTTAGCAAACATCGACCCTGCAATTGCCGGGAGAGTAGTGCAGCGTGTCGCATCATGTTGGCGTGATTGTGTAAGGTTTGGTGCACGGAGGACATGTGGGCGGCGATGCTGGCTATCAGATGCGGCGTCGCGTTATCTGATCGTGGGGCGAGATTGACATGCGCACTCACTTTTCTTTGTTGGACGTGACGAGCGGCTAGAGAGTGACAGCCGCCAAAAAGCGTTGGTGGACGTACGAAGGGAAGACACGGTGGGCAGCAATTGAGTGCGTGGTGTTGGATTATTTCGGAGAAGTGGAGAAACGGTCAGTACTCAGAAATAAGAATAAGACGGTTTAGGAGACGAGACGATGACGAACGGCACCCGCGAAAGAGGCTGAAGAGGACGCATATCACGCCCAGATTATTCGCTGCCGATGCGCGGAACCACGCCCGTCCCGACTGAACAATTCTCTTCCCACTCCGGCAGTCTTTCAGCACTTACAAATGTGCACGCGACGGGTTGGTAACGGCCGCTAGGAGAAAATGGCGCCTCTCGAACTCTCCCATGTATCCGCATCTCATGCCCCGTTCGCGCCGGCCAGACTCTGGCTAGAAGACCGCCGGATACGCTATCCCATCGCATTGCACTGCGAATCGCCACATGGCACAATTGTGTCGTCAAAGAACGCCAAGCATCGGTCAAAATTTCCCAAAAGGGTCCGATACCTCGTTTCAAAACACCATTTCTTCGCATGTTTATGCGAGCCGTACTCCTTTTACTTTCTACTTTGATGTACCGACGATACCTAGTCACGTTGCTGCTGCTCTCCCGTGCACATGCATCGCGAATCTCTACCCTCTGTACATTTGAAAGGTCAACGGCGCCCATCACGGGACGAAATGATAGCCGCAGCCCCACCAGCTCTACACAGTCCATACGAGGATGAAGTAATCGGCAATATCCTATCTACTTCTTCAATCTTGTGGGAAACCGTCACATACTCCTCTCTCGACTTTTCCATGATATCTCTCCTCAAGTGTTCAAGCGTCACACGACATGGGCAAATATCATGGTACATGTCGATTGAATGAAGCCTTCAATAATGTGCTACCGCAAGCCCGTCCCGTGGTCCATTTTGCCTCTAGCAAGTAACAGACGAGTCTAGCTTCACTCCAGTCTTATCTGATCATATGATCCCCATACCCGACCCGCCCGGCCTGAGACTCCCTTTCCCACCAAGACCTCTCCGAAGCCGGCATCGTAAAAAGCACCCAAGAAGAAGAAGAACACTCCAGCCCTCGCATCCATGTATGCGATCGGTCTGCTGTGCCCCACAAAGATCTAGGCGAGATAGTGCTAGCTTCTTTGCGCCAGCTGCAGGTATGCGGTTTCGGCAGCTTGCTATCAAGGTACCCCCATACCGAGCGAACTCTATCTGATCATAGTTAGGTACTGTGCATCTGCAAGTGCGCATCTGTTATCTACATCGAGCAAAACAACGACGACACAAATCAATAGCTACAACGCTAAACCCCCGATAACTTTAAATAATTATAGGCATTAACTAACACGAGATGTAAAACAACAAACATTTCCCAACCCCCCTCGCACCCACTTATCCCGTCCCATCTCCCTCCCCCACCACAACCACTCCCACCAGGACTCACAACTCAATACCTCCCACTCTCCCTCACCAACCCCAACCCCTCATTCTCTCCCATACTCCTCCGACTCCACGCCGGCGCCTCATCAACCCCCTCCTCCTCCTCCCTATCCCCAGCCTCCTTAGTCCTATGCACCGAACTCGGTAAATGCTCCGCGGGCGCATACACAGTCACCAGCTCCAGCGGCTGATCCCCCTTGGTAACGAACTGATGCTGCGTCCCCGCCGGCACGACGACGACGTCGCCGGCGCTGACTTCCTGCTCCTTCCCCGCGACGGTGGCGAGCCCGCGGCCGCTGGTGAAGAGGAGGATCTGGTCGACGGTGTGGACCTGGAATCGCGCGGTATCTATTAGTCAACCTTCAACAGCACCCGTAAAAACATGCTACCCAGCTCGTGAAATGACAATGTTGGGTGGCTGACATTTAGTCTTACATACCTCATCCCCAATCTCCCCGTTAACGGGGACCTCCATAGCGACAACCTGGCTGTACAACCCGGTATGCAGCACCGTCCTGAAGTCCCCGAAACTGCGCTTCGAGCTCAGCAGGTTTTTGAAGTACACGGCTTCGTGGGCGGGGACTTCGTTTTTCCGGTTCCCTGCGCTCTTGTACTCGGCGAGCTTGGTGGCGTCGGACATTTTGGATGTAGCGGAGAGGAAATGTCTTGGTGCTGGGATTGTTGTTTTGTGGGTTTGGAATAGATGGGGACGGGTTTGTTTTCGCTGGATGAGGCGGGAAGTTCTTGACAGTGTGGGGTGCGGATTGGAACATTGGAGGGTGGAGAAATCCTGGGTGTGGTTGGTATTAACGCGTCAACTTCTTCCTTCCTTCCTAATATACGGCATAGAATTTCGTGGAGCCGAGAAAACCTAATGTTCGACTTTTCGCCCTATCCGCCTTTTGCCGAACCTAATTCCCTTTCCCCCCTCGTTCTCTATGATTACGCACATGAGAACGCAATCGAGCCGTCCATGACGTCAGCACCACAACATCCACTCCTCTCTTCTCCTCTCGTCTCGATTACTAAGGTATATCCCTCTCATGCACTCACGCACTCGCGCTGTCATCAACATTACCAACCAGTCCAGCCCAGTCCAGCACAGCACAGTCATCGAAACAGCACTCACACTTACCATACCCAAACACCCTAGACCCCTCCATGTCTGTCTCTATCCCGCTGACTAAACCGGCCTAAACTTCAATGTTCACTGCCCGTCCTACTCGAGCTCCTCCTGCTCACATGTGAAAAATACCCCTTCAAACCCGTCTTCGTCTTCGCGTCCGTAACTAACGGCGCCGCCGCGGGTCCATGCAAATGCAGCAGATCTCGCAGATGCACGCGGTCCGAGTAATACCGCGGTTCGCGGTTCGCCGCCGTCGTGCAGTTGAGGAGCGGCGAGTTGGTGCCGTAGGTAGCGCTGAGGGCGAAGGAGCCTAGTAACGACATCCTTTCTTTTCTTTTCCTTTTCTTTTCTTTTTTTGGGATAATGGCTTGTTGGCTTGACGAAATAGAGGGGGTGGTGGTATCGTTTTACTTCAATGTTGTTTGGGAATCGCGATACTGTGGTAATGGTGATAATGGTGGTAATGATGATGATAGGGATGATGAAGGCTTTTTTTTGTTCAATGTCAAGCGAAAGAGAGGAGACTATTATACAAACCCCACCAAAAGATAACCTGCTGGGCTGTGCGGTGGTCACAATGGCAATGTGTTGTGATCCTAACGCCATGATTCTATAGTGGATATCCTAACAATGCCTGCCCACCAGCTGAGCCTCGTGTGATGTGAACGGAAAAGTGGCGCCACTAGGCCACCAAGAAAACCCACCAGCCAACCCAAAATGAAAAGTGCACATTTGCACATTCTCATAAATACCCCCGAGATGCCATTTGTTCGGAGCGATTGAGCGGAATATTTCGGCTGAATGAGTGGGCGCGTGCTCACAGCCGGAGAGCTCCGCTGACCGCACGCGGCCTGCCGGGCCTTTTTCGCGATTTGCCGCGGAAAAGCACACTGTTATCCGACCTCTACTCGAACGCATGTAGCGCGCTCACCTTCCGTCCCGCACGGGCTCCTCTTCCTGCTCCGTCTCCTCCAGCTCCTGCTCCGTCTCCTCCAGCTCCTGCTCAATCTCCTCTTGCTCCGTCGGGGCAGGTTCCGTAACCTGGGCCGGCATATCGCTGCCGCTCAGCTGCCATTCCATGAGCTTGCTGAAGGCGCCATTGGGGTTGGACGAAAGCTGCTCATATGTTCCCTCCTCTGCAACTTCACCGTCTGCACTGATGCAAATGATGCGGTCCGAGCGCTTGATGGTGGAGAGACGATGCGCAATGCTGATTGTCGTGTTCTTTTCCTGGAGCAATTTGCCCAAAGCTTGATTGACAAGGGTTTCTGATTCTGCATCGAGCGCTGAGGTAGCCTCGTCCAAGATCAGGATGTCTGGCTGCTTGATCAAGCTATGATGAGTTAGCAAATGTTATTGTAAAGATGGTGAATGTTCTTACGCCCGCGCGATAGCTATACGCTGCTTCTGGCCTCCAGAGAGCTGGGTCCCGCGAGCTCCAACGTGCGTTTCAAGACCGTCAGGCTGTTATTAGTTAGCATTAGTCGACTCATGAAGATTGCAGACTTACGAAGTCGCTGATGAATTGGCAATTGGCCTTGCGGGCCGCAGCAACAATCTCGGCGCGTGTCGCATTAGGAACACCATATGCGATGTTCTCTGCGACTGTTCCAGAGAAAAGCACAGGTTCCTGTCCGACAAAGCCAATCTTTCGCCTCAGTTGCTTTGCGTTGAGCTTCGTGATGTCTCGTCCATCGATCGTGATGACGCCTTCGGTGGGTATGTAAAACCGGAGCAGTAGACTGGCCACTGTCGACTTTCCAGCCCCACTGGGAGCTACAATAGCAACGTTTGTGCCTTGTTCGATCTTGAAGTTTAGGTCTTTGAAAATGGAGACAGCTGGCCGTGTGGGGTAGCTGAAGGAGACATGCTTGAACTCAATCGGGCCGCGCGCAGACTTGACAGGCTCGCCTTTCGTGGGGGATATTGTCGGGTTTCGATCTTGGAGTTCAAAGAGACGGCTAGCGGCACCGACTCCCTTCATCATCTCGCCCCAGAAGCCAGAGAGCCCGACCATACTGGACCCAGCGTATGCAGTGTACATCAAGAAGGACGAAAGCTCGCCGATGGTGATGGCGCCAGATTTTACCATGCCGCCGCCGACGTAGAGTACAGCGATGACAGTGAGATTACCCATGAGACCGGTACTGCCGTAGAAGCTTGCGGCAACAATGGCTTCCTTCTTCCCCAGTGCGAACACCCTCTTGATCTGGCGATTGTAGCGTCCTGCTTCTTGGACTTCGCCAGCGAATGCCTGTGCTGTTCGGACGTTGCCCAATCGCTCTTCAGCGACTTTTGTCATGGTACCGAGGTTCTTTTGGATCTTCCGGCTGATGTTACGCAGCTGGCGACCTGCAACAAAGGCACAGATTGCGACCGGGGGACCGATGATGGCAAGAATGCCCGTGAGCTTGATGCTGACCCAGCCCATCATGGCAAAACCGGCAGCGCCGCTCACGATAGAACGCAGACCATCCGACAGATTCTGAGTGATGCTCTTGCCGACAATGATTGTGTCGGAACCGAGACGAGAGATGAGGTCACCAACCCTGTTTGCATCGAAGAACTCGGCATTCTGGACAAACGTCTTGCGGTAGAGCTGGGATCGAAGGCGGGCGACGATGCGTTCTCCGACAATCCGTAGGATGATGATACGGCCGAAGTTGCATGCGGCGCCTGTTGCCAGCACGCCTGCCAGTCCGATGTAAAAAGTGGTGATGTCCAGCCCAAACAAGAGCTCTTTCGACCCCTCAGGCTGCGTCGCGATATCCAAAATCTTGCCAATGGAGAAGGGTATTGACATGCTGACAGCGGAAGACATGAGCAGGAACAGAAAGGCCCAGGACAGCGTCTTCGCCTCGGGCCTGGCAATCTTGATGAGCCGCCACAGCTCCTTCATACTGCCCTTGTTGCCGCTGGCCGACGTGCCGTCCCTGCTCAACTTCGCACTGAGGTTGACCTGCGCGGCAGCATTCGCCTTCTCTGACTTTACGAAACCCAGCTCCTCTGTAGTGCCGTCCTGCTCTTCAATGTCTACATGGCCCTTCTCTTTCATCTCGTCCTTGTAGGACTTGCGCACCTTTTCAGGCCGCTTTCCTTGCTGCTGAGCATCGTATATGAATTTTGACGCCGAGAACAGGCGTATTGGGTAGCGCAGGCCATTGCGACGCGTGGTGCCGGCGGGTGCAAAGCTCAGAGCGCATAATGATGGCGCCCGTTTGGCCTTTTGTGTATGGGCGAGGGCAGTGGAACATGACGAAGCGAACGATCGGTGTAGAATAGGTGTCGCGGCGTGTATCCGCGGTGCTATCTGGGCGAAGAGAGCTCCATTGCCGGCGCCTTGCCAGGCCCGCGCGGACAGGCCTATGGTGCTGCGCATAGCTGCGCACGGTAGGGTAGACAGGGCTCTACCTGCTGTGGTATATTATGCTGTAGCGTGCAGGACGAGCATTCGACATGTTGGCGGGCTTCAATGATCGGAGAACTCCTGGACACAAAAGTTCGTCGCTCGCTCGGGAAAGGATGACGGAATCGATGGGCCTGGACGTCAGTGCGCGGGAAAAACACGTGCTCGCCCCGATGCGGTCAATTGATCGATTTGATAGGGCGGATTTCGACGCTTCTCCTCTTCAATCTGCTTTACTTCGAAACTACTGAAGCTGGGTTTTTAAAGGGCTAAGAGATGGTTTATTCTATAAAGCGATGGCAAGTGATGGTGTTGTGCGGTGGGCAACCCACTTGCTTGCTTCGCGGCAACCTGCCAATACTGACGAAGGGCCAAACAGTGTTTTCTCCAACGGAAATTGATTTCGTATGCAATGTCGAGTGCCATCTAGACTGACCACATTCTCTCCATCGAAGAGGGTGATGGGAAACACCACAGTGAAACTGCAGCATAGCCACAGCGATGACTCCTCAACACGAGCACCCCTCTACTCGACTCACAATACATCAGCTCTCCATTTCCCTCCCTCCCCCAAATATATAGTCTCACTTCACTTCTCTCTGGCCCACTGACACAAAACTCTCCCACCAATCTCCTCTCCCGCAAAAGAAGCCTCCACCTCCACCATGGCCCAACCCATCCACCTCAACGGCACCACCCTTGAAGGCGGCGGCCAGCTCCTCCGCCTCGCAACCTGCCTCTCCTCCCTAACCACCACCCCCATCCACATAACCTCCATCCGCGGGAACCGCTCCGGAGGCGGCGGACTCAAAACCCAACACCTCACCTCTCTCCAATGGCTCACCAACGCCTGCAACGCGCGAACCAGCGGCCTTGCTCTCAAGAGCACGGAAATCCAATTCGTCCCCGCTGCAAACAGTCCCAGTACCGTAGGAAACATGGACGAAAGAGGCGGCGAAGTCTCCATCAACCAGAGCACACCGGGTAGTGTGAATCTAGTATTCCAGGCCATACTGCCGTATATATTGTTCTCGGGCCGTGGGAAGAGCGGAGAGCCCGTCAGAGTGAGGATTACAGGAGGGACCAATGTGTCGAATTCACCGAGCTGTGATTACGTGGAGCAAGTTCTTTTACCTATGCTGGCGCTCATCGGTATTCCTGCCATCGAAGCGAAGGTACATGCGAGAGGCTGGTCGCAGGGTCCGACAACACTGGGGGCGGTCACGTATACGGTCACGCCGTTAGTGAGGAAGCTTCCTGCTTTCAGGCTCACCGAGCGCGGGGACGTGGAGAGTGTACGGGCAACTATCATCGCGCCGAAGGCCTATGAACAGCAGTTCCGCGATGAGCTGGATGTTATGTTCGAGAAGCGGGAATCGAGGTTCTTCGGTGCGAGGGATCCGGATGTAGAAGTTACATTTGAGGACTCACATCATGAGAAGCGGTATTACTTTCTGCTTGTTGCGACGACAACGCATGGAATCAAGCTGGGGCGTGACTGGCTGTACAGTCATGCGGTAAGAGCTGGAAAGATTGAAACTGTGATATCGAGTCTTGTACGGAAAGTCTCTGACGATCTGCTATCGGAGATTGAGCACGGCGGGTGTGTTGATGAGTATCTGAGGGACCAGCTGATAGTTTTTCAAGCGCTGGCGAAGGGGAAGAGCGAGGTTTATGGCGGAAAGAGGAAGGACGCCTTGCTCGAGCCGAGTTTACATGCTCGGACCGCGCACTGGGTAGCGAAGGAAGTCATCGGGGTCGACTTTGACAAAGAAGGCGCTTGCGAAGGTATCGGCTTTGGTGAAGACGAGAGACATGAAGAGGTGGAGATCGAACTCGCAGAAAGCCTTCATAAGCTCGAGGTATGATGTACACTCATTGTGTAGGTCATGCATATCTATCACATATAACCCTACATGTAGACACGGGGGGCAAGAGATGGGGCTGCCACCATGTGCATCATCCGATCAATCTTCCTCCCTGCATCGCGCTCGTCGCAGGAGTACCGCTAGACTTCAAGGTACAGGCCGGCGCCGATATCGAGCATTTTCTCTGAAGCTGCTCTCTGCCCCTAGTTGACGCTCGATGGGGTGGCGGACGTGATTTCTTTCTCTTCTCCGCCAATTGTTGTTCTTTTATCTGGGAGCTTCCATCTTTCAAAATCCAGCCATAGTCATGCTCTGCTTATTCCTACCCTTGTTAGCCGTGGAGCAGCAGCTGCATGCCATCCCGGGTACTCCTCGCCTAGACATACCACATTATTTGAATGAAGAGTCAACTGAATCGCCTTTTGATTTGGTGCTGGAAGCTATGCAAGAAATGAAAATGAGACAAGGTATCCGCAACTCCAGTGCAGTGGACTACGTGCGAAAAAAAGAGCCGCCGCAGATGATGTCTCGATATCACCGCCCTGTAGTCCACGCTGTTTCTATGTAATAAAAATCGAGTCTTTCGTACAATCGCATCATCGCCATGCCCCAACGCTGGACACCAGGTTACTTCCACAAGCCATACGCGCCAGTCGTAAACTTCCACAGCTTGACCGTGCCGTCCTCGCTACCTGTAGCGTACAGCTTGCCATCCGGCGAAAAGCTCGCAGACCAAATCGGGCCGTGGTGTCCCTTGTTCGTCTCCAGCTCCTTCTCCTCGTCAAAGTCCCACACGCGCACCCAGGTGTCGTTCTGGCTGCTACCACCCGTAACAAACCGACGCTGGCCGCTGTGAAGCGCGACGCTGGCAATCTCGTACGGCGTCTTGATGCTCTTGATGAGCGAGGCGGGCGTGAGGCTGTTGAAGAAGTAGACGCTGTTTCCAGCGGCCACGCTCAAAATGCCGTCCGAGGAGGTGTTATCCAACTCGCAGGTGCCCACAGTGCCTTCAACCACGTACTCGCCAATCGTCTTCTGCTGTCGCAGGTCCCACCACCGGATCTTCTTGTCCTCCGCCGCCGTGATAAGAATATTTGGGTCCGACGTCCATACGATGGACTTGATCGTGCCGGTGTGCACGCCAGCGCCGATCTCGTAGCTGAAGGGGGTGGATTGCGCCGAGGAGTTCTCGCTCTGGCTCTGGGACAAGTCGAAGATGCGCAACTTCTTCTCCATACCACCCGTGGCGAGGATCTGCGGATGCGGCTGGTTCGGGAAAGCGACGGCGCGGACAATGTGGTTATGCGAGAGGGTGTGGAGCGCTTCGCCCGTGATGGTATCCCATACCTTTCTGCACTATATTAACAATTGTATGTATTGATATAAAGCAGAGAGACGTACGCAGAGAAATCGGCCGAAGCTGTCGCAGCCAAGGTGCCATCTGATGAGAGCCTCGCCTGCCACACAGCGCCCTTGTGGCCCAGGAAAGTACCAATCCAGTCGCCGGTGATGCCGTCCCTCAGCATCGGGTTTCCATCCTTACAAGCCGAAATAACGTAAAATTGCCCTTCCTCATTCAAAGCCGAAAAGTGGATGTGGGGCACAGGACGCGAATGGCCGTGGCAGGTCAACGGCACGACCTTCGTAGTCTCGGGCATGGCGCAGTCAATCGCAGGTGGAATCTTAATCCAGTGTAAAGGAGCGCGTGCAAGCAAGTTGGTGGAATCGAAGATCGTCTCGGGGGCTTGTTTGCCGATGTCTAAAGAGTGCGGGTGCAAGGTGGGGAAGCGGGGAGAGACGGCGGTCTAAATAGTGAAGAATGGATGATGCGCAGGCAGGCTAGAAACAGGCAACAGGCAAGAAAGTCGTTATGGGTCGTTACTTCGTAAGTGGGGGTGGTTTGCAGGAGAGGGAGAACCCTCGACGTGCGGTGAAGCTGGGCTAGTCCCAGTACGCTAGTGACGGAGAGTGCGCTCGGACCAGCGGCGATACCATCTTCCGGCCGACTGTCACCATTCCGTGCGGCGTGAAGAGGCGCTTCTTGTCGAACGTCCGAGCGCCTGAGATAGGCTACCTGCTTGCTCCAAAGTCTGTAGTGCTCGCACAGGCTTACCATGTGGACTCCCAGCAAGGAGTATGTCAAGGCTGGCCGTAACCATGTGCTCTTGTTGACTAGAAACGTAGTTGAAGAGGAGGTAAGGGATATAGGATAGGAATGCATTAAAATTACGCATCATCATAATTCACCTACTCTGAATTTACTTTATGAACACCTGAAAACCGCTACCAAGGTACCTAGGTACTCCCCAAAGACCAAACTCGGCTTCTATACGAACTAAGCTATATATTTACGTTGATCCCTGGCCCTCTCTAAAATAGTAACAGAATTAATAGGATAGTAAGTTGTCTCTACATAAACGATCTAAGGCCTTAGGGTGTGTCAAGCTAAACTTTTGCATACCATGGTATCTAGTTCTAACACCGATGCCGATCGTCTTCCCTAACACTGCTGAGCATGAAGGCTGATACTCTGAGGGTAGCCACACCAGCCCCCCCGAACCATATGTTAACCATACACTATCTGCGCTTAGAGCTATACCTTGATATTGAGGACTCTGAGGCTGTAAATTGGTTGGAACCAGTAGGGGGCGAGCAGAAGTACTCGAATTAGTGTTAAAATAATCTCCAGTTTTGTATTAGTGTAGCAATCCTTTCACAAATTTAAAAGCTTATAGAGATATAGTACAAAGTGTTATATTTTAAGGCTTAATATATCTCTATTTTAACATAGTGCTTATCCTGACATAGTTGTGACACGCTGTCGGTGATATCTCAGCCAATATATGTCTCAGCAGTGACTTATTTTAAGCCTAATATATGTTATATTAAATCTATGGCGTATAAAGGGCCTTATTTAGTGTTCAACCAGCCTTAGCAAGCTCAGTAGTAGCCGTATAAGATGGTTATCAACGCTATAACGCTGCATATAGTGCAGGAATGCTTAGGAGGTTAACATCCTATAAAACTAACATCCCCACGCTGCACTAGGTAGCCTAGGGCTATGCGCTAAGGGTGGTAAGGTAGTGAACGTTAATAAGTATTAATAGCAAGTGCCCATCATAGCTCCTTCCTAAATAGTAGGTTAGTGGGTGTGTTGATACTATGTTAGAGGCATATCAACACTATGTTAACACTATGCCAACACCATTTTAAGCTCGAATCATGTTAGGGCTAAAATGTAGGAGCAACCATATTAATCCTTGCTATATCTCAATCATTGACATCATCTTTCAAACGTTGTTGATATAATTCAACCACTGCTGCTTGCCCCCTACTGGAAGTATTCTTGAACTTGATAGAGCACTAATTTCGATAGTGCCAATTTCAGTGTAAAGATATGAATTACTGATGTTAAATGAGATGCGGTGAAGTGCCTTGCCAATACTAAGCATCTGGAGGCACGCGCTGCTGCTCGCATCCCAGATCTTGACCGTGTGGTTGCTCGACACCAACGCGAGCCGGGCCGAGTCGTGCAAGAAGGCCAGACGGAACTGCGATGGCCCTTGAGCGTCTTGGTGGCAGTCGCCGCTGCTCACATCCCTGGGCTCTTCACCGGTCTCTCCTGGATCAACGTGGCCCAACTTGATTGACTAACATGGCGATGGTTTACTCAGTCTCGCTCTCAGAGCATGAAAGGATGCTTAAGGCAGGCTCGAGCATCGCCTTCCCCGGATATTTAAATGCGTAACAAGGTCGTAATTTCTCCTCCACCATATGAACCCTTTCTCACTTCATATTGCCGCCGCTGGTACACTCGCTTGCACCATCGGCTTCCGGTTTTTACGCGCAAGCAAAACTTTTGCCCCGCACTTCCGCCTTGCTTCCCCTCCTAACGCGCAGCGAGAATTTCCCCGCGCCGCTCTTGGCAGCCGCCTTACCAAACTAAGCCAAGCGTCAAGTAAGGGCGGTACCAGTGATTTTTATCAAGTGGCGATCGCATGAGCTGCGCCACATGTCCTATCAGTCATACCCGTTTTTCTCGCGTGACGCACGGGCTCACCTGGCGCACGGTTTTTGCCGAGCATCTTCAAATGCTTTTCAGCCTACTGAGCCTCACACAAATCTCTCTATCGTCTAATTTTAAAGAGTAGTAGGCAATCAAGTATGGAGAAAAAGTCTAGTTGATTATCTAATCACAATATCTTGTAGGGAGGTTAATATGCCGCCCCCGACGATTTGTGACTAGCGGGGCCTTGATGACCTTAAGAACAGATTGCTCGCCGCTATCAGCCTCCTGAGGGATAATAGACTGCTTCTTCCTTACTTTTCTAGCCTGTTTAACAAACTGGATATCCTTTTGAAGCTGCGCAGCAGCGAGCCGGGCGTGCCTGTTGTCCTCCTTTTCCTGTTGCTTACGTGCCTGCTCTTGAAGCCGGATCTTCTTTGCAGTAGCCTTCATACGACGCCTCTCCTCTAAAGCCCGTTGCTTCTCAGCTTTCTCAATTGCTCTACGCTGACTATCTTCCTCTTTTTGGAGTCTCTCTGCCTTTGCTGCCTCTGCCTTTTGTGTCTCACGCTCACGTGCTAGCTGAACCTTGTTTGGGCTCCAAAAGATTGCACCACCATCTTGATTTAGAGGCAGTTCAAGCTGGAGCGCTTTGCCCCTCTGCCGACGCTTCTTCTCATTGACTAGCGCTTTTTTCAGGCCTTGAACCTCTAGTTTTAACAGCACATTCTGGGTAGATAGCGAGTGGATCATCTGTGAGAGCTACTGGGCCTTAGAGTCGTACACGTCGTTAACTACTGCTCTTAGGATCTTAGTAACCTTCCTCCAATCCTCAGCTGTCAGGACTGACCTCGAGCTCTCGCTGGATGATGGTCTCTCGGCCTCAGGGTTGCTGAATCAGTGTAAGATGACGTTAGGCTAGAAGGGGTGGAGGCCATAGGATTTGAAGCCTAAGAGGATATTCTTAGCGGTAAAAGCTTTTTCCCATGCTGCCCAGAACATCTGAAAAAAGTCTCGCTTAGTAATTACTAAGAAGGCCTGGGATTCCTCTATAAATCGTGCTACCTCGTACGAATAGGCTTGTGAGAGAGGCCGGAACAAAGTAACGTCAAGCGGCTACAGAGTATGAGTACTATGAGGAGGAAAGACGGCTAGGAGGATCTTATTATCGTCGCAGTACTGAATGAATCGCATGTTAATGTGGGAGCCATGGCCGTTAAGGATAAGTAATTAATACTGCCATTAAGCCTTAGATTTTGTCTCTCAATCAAATATAGTCTTCAACTATTGAAGCCTAAGGTTATCGTTCGTCCATCTACTAGGAGATGAAGCAAAAAAGGCCTTATGTATCATAGGATCAAAATCTTGCAGCCATGAGTCTTGAATATTACCCGTAACAGCCTGGTAGATGAGGCCTGGGGATAGGGACGATCCATCAGCGCATATGTAAGTAATCGTCGTAATCCACTCGCGATTGCCGTCCTGAACCATCTGCTTAATCCCCCCCTCCTCATACCTCCATTAGGAGAAGACGCGCTTCATCTTTAACAGTACTCTAATAAGAAAGCCTTTCTCGTCCATATTGTAGGTATGCTGAGGCTTAATATCGTACTGCTTAATTTTACGCTTCAAGAGCTTGAAATAGAGTGCGTACTTAAGAGCAGAATTAGCTCGCTTCCTATCCTTGTCCATACCAGTCGTCTACTTTGATACTAGGTTAAGTTGGTGACGCTTGAGGAACCGATCAGGCCAAGAGCTCCCCGCCTGTTTGCCGCTTATTTCGGTAGCAAAGTTGCGTAGCATGCTTCTCGTAGGCGGTAACCCTCGCTCGCAGAGCCTATCAACGTATCGTACGAGCTCCTGTTCCTGACGGTCGTTGAGAAGTCGTTGGTTCTCATATTGGGCTGCACGGGAGCCCTGCACACCGCGCCACCTTCGCGACAGCGTAGATCGTTCAACACCATACTTTTTGGCAGTCTGCGATATGTTAACTTTTTCTCCAAGCTCTAAGGATTTCAAAGCCGTCAGCGCCTCCTCAATTGGGTCCATATTGGTGGAGCTAGATTAATTTCAATTGTGTGGTTTTTAGAAAAAGTGTGCGTCAGGTGAGCCCGTGCGTCAAGCGAGAATCACGGGTAGTAGACTAACAACTCCAGATAAACCTCCACCCACGAAAAGCTCCGGATTCGAAAGGGGTATTAGTGCGGCCTGAAGAAATTCCCCACTGGAAGACAATCTGCTTGGTCCTAGACTCTTAATATCGTCCCTCTATGTACCCCAGTTGTCCGAACGATCGGAGGCTTAGACGAGAGCCGACGCCCAATCGGAGCTCCCGTTCGAGGCGATTCGGTATATGGATCGCGAGACTGCAAGGTGTGGCAAAGCAATGGAATCCCAATTTCTCCAGCAACCGTGAATTTACGGACAGGCCTTTCATTCAACAGAGACAAGTGGAAAATGCCAATAGGGATAGTTTGGATCTGTTCCTGCGCGACAGCGACCTCCCAACACCTCCTGTTGAATACGAAGTCATTTTTGAGTTTTGTCACGATTCAAAGCGAAGAGCAGCAACAATCCAACCAAAACCGGCGAAGGCTTGGGTTGATATTCGATCAAAAAGTCTGGGGCACACCGAAGGTTATCCAAAATGTCTCACCGCAGCTCAACTTCAGGATGTTCTGAACGAGGTACCATCCATGTCATTGATCGGTCACTACACAAGATAGACTAAGTGTTCGTAGCGCTTTACTTCGAGTCGTCCTAGCGAGTCCTATCGGCAATTGATGTAAGTTGGTTCGCAGATTCCAAATTCTCGAAAGACGTGAACACTATTCCAGATTTAGAGGTTCGATGCTCAAGTAATGCATGAATGCATTCATTTTGGTCGATGCGCCCCTTAGATCCTTGGTTTTTTGGTCTACTTAACTTTTGCAAACTTCTCAGATGTTAATGTCTACAGCTTTATCCCGCGTTTGGACCCTGAATTTGTCCGCGCCTTAGCGAGTACGGCATGGCACCACCAAGTCGAGGCACTACGGGACATGATGTACAAACATCTGCAAGCGGAGACCTCAATTCGAGTTCACCTTCCGGTATGTGACAGTAACAGATATTTCTTGCTTAATAAGCTATTTAGACTTTTTGCTTACGTTACTCACAGCTCATGGGTTTCCCCATTTTCCGCTTGGAATTCCACCTTTGCCGCCTGATCTTGAAAGAATCGTCCCCTGACGCGGAGTACACTGGAGAACGTAACGGCGCATTCTTGTATGATCTTTCTTTTCTTAACAAACCATCTGACAGCGGAAAGCCATGCAAATATGTCATCCAGGAATCCCCTGTCAGTATTCTGAGCTGCGGTTGGGACCATTCGAAATGGGCTGCCTACCGCTTTGGCGAGCATGTGGGTGCCGATAACGATGACGACGATGATGATGACGATGATGAAGATTCGCCAAACGAAGACGCGCTAGTATCCAACAGTGGTTTAGTGTTAGATGCGGACGAGCCAATTTGGGACCCAAGGCTCTATTGGTTAATCATCCTTGGCATCGAAGCTCGCAGAGCAGTGGATGAATGGAAGAAGCTGGTGGTCGTAGTTAAGGCAATCGTAGAAAGCTGGGTATGTCTCTTAGGCTTTCAGCACATTCACTCTTGTATCTCTACAGTTGCTGATGCCACAAACAGCTAGCCAAACATCCATTCACGCCTATCCACCGACCTTACAGCCGACCTCAGGACTTAGGCGAAGCCCTCGAGTGGACGGTGGACGCAATCGGGCTCTTGAATGCGCTACGCAGCCACTTTTCCACAACGATACGAGCATGGAACAGTTTCGACGCTTTTGACGGCGACCGAAAATACTTCGCAGATATAGTAGATTTCGAAGTGACCCAAGCTTTCGATCACGTCAAAGAATCATTCGCAGAGCTTGTTGACCTTGAACAAATAGTGATATCTCTGGAACAGTCCTGTCGAAAAGCCGCTGAGAGGGTAAGCGACACTCCCTCGACTTGAATTTGACCTGTGAGATTGACTTATTTCAAAGATTCGTCTATATATGAATCACGAGAGCAATTGCGACCGTCTTGAAAACTTCACGTTCAGCTTAAAAGCGAATGAGATCAATCATGAAAGTAATCAAGTCACTCACGATACGAGTAAGTCCTCGGTGGTGAACAATATCAGTACCTCGTTGATGCTTTTAGTATGTGATTATATCCTGGGGAACTCGATTATCACTAATATGTGCTAAACGAATCAGATCATGACCCTGGTGGTCGTGGTGACAGGATACTTCAGCACTCAAGAGGAGATCTTCGGCTTTCCGAGAGACGCAAGATCGTTCCTTGTCTGTGTGGGCGTGCTGTTCGTCGTGCTCAAGGTTGTGATCATTGCAGCCTTCAAGATACGTCGATTCTTTAAGTTTGCCTATGACAAGGCCGAATCCTTGTGCACTCAAACAGGTTCGAATTCGGGTTTCGCTAGACGATCGAGACATGCGATGCCTGGGCAATCATTCAGGGATGCGGGGAAAACAGAGCTGGAGGCTATTGTCCTAACGACTCCAAAACCAGATGAGAAACAGAAGAGAGAGAAGTCGTTTCGCAGGAAAGGGACTTCCCGAGTGGCCTGCGTTTCCCGATGGCTCGCCTGGCTAAAAAAGAATAGGCGACCGAAGGTGAAGCCAGGGTATCGTCGCCTTGAGTGGCAATGTGTAAGTTATCCGTTGTTGTACCACCTATCGAGAGCCCATGGTGCCCGAGCAGCTTTATCCTTGCCTAAAGATATCCGATGCAATACTAACAAGAGATAGGATTGCGGAGTGGACCTCTACGCTGATTTCCCCGGTAGCGATAGGGCACACCTCGATAATTTGGCATTCTCGCTCCAGAGCCCTGGACAACCGAGCGTCACCCAGGCCCCAGACATTCCTCTCGGCCACTCAGACACACCAGCTGCTGGTTCTTCAGATGCCAGCACACAGGGGGCTGCTAACAAGATGGGTACAAGCCCGCGGGATTCCACAAAGCAAAGCATTGGGACCGTAAGGAGCGCCAATACTCTTTCTCAAGTAGGAGACTCGCGACCAAGGTTCCTAGCTCTCTGCGTCAATATAGGTGGCATCTACAAGACTCTGGCGGAGATAGACATGACTAGGATAACGTCTGACGCGGCGTTGTTTCTCGAGATGAAGAAGGAGTATCTCAAGAAGCGCGGCCGACGCTCCCGATTCGAATTCCTAATTAAGCCAAAGACCGTAGAATTTGTCCAGGTAGGCGGTCCGCCGACCTCGAGCATGGGAGTCGTATCGGAATAACATGTATCTAGTTCACACTCTGGAATCTCCGCCACGGATACGTCTCCGTCTGCAAGCGGCCTAACTGCATCCCTCCGAACGACTCACACGACTACGAGTATCTCCCCAAACCATTAATACCGCCCCCGATGCCTCCAGAGGTCTTTGTCCACTATCTCGAGCATGGTGAGGGGGACTTGAATCCCAATCGCAATGACTGGCTTTCTCGTCTTCCTAAGCGGTTGGACAAGCGAATCATTGACTGCGAGCAGGCATGCGTAGGATGGGGAATGCACGTCATCGAGGGACCGAACCGTGAAGGGATATTCTGGATCATCATGATTACTATGTTGGCGGTCGTGCTGACTAGCGTGCTGTGGTCGACTTTGCGGAGTGATGTCCAAGGGGGAGTTGGATTGGGAGCTCTTATTGTGGCTCTTCAGATGGCAATCTTGGCGGCGTTTCTGTTTAGATTGGGTGAGGTATAGGAAGTAGCTTAGCAAAGCCTGGATCTTATCAAGTTTGCGAATAGGATTATTGTGCGAGGGTTACACGCTTTTCAAAGATACCAAGATACAGATCAATTATAATGCCCTCCCCTAAACGGGTAATTACTTGTGCTATTATGTATCTAAATAATGAACTCAAAGTGATAAAGGGCTATTAAGATGCAACACGATAGGTTAGAAGCAAAAATAAGGTAGATTATGCAACACGTCAGTTCTTAATTATTAGGAACAAGTTACGTCGTTAATGTCTAGGTGGTTACGGTATCACGTGCGCGTTTATTCACTTACGTGCCCACACACATGTGCATGCATCATGGTCAATTTCTTACGTGAAAGTTCTACTTGACAAATTGAATTTTCACTATAAAATAGTTTACTCCACGCTCTTATAATATTAAGAACTTTACTGTATAAAGCAATGTTCTTATATATCTTCCCTTGCCGCTCCCTGCAGAGCATTATGGGTTGGGTTGACTAAAGACTGGCTGCGCAGTCATCTACCTAGTGAACCGCGATCGATCTGGTTACCGGCGATTGGCACTCTAGTTCTCAGGAGAAGTCGGGTCCGTGGAATAATAAGACTCGTCCGTGGAAGAATCAGACTCATCCTCGGCAAAACCAAACGCGTTCGCGGAAAGGTCAAACTCGTCCGCGAAAGGATCGAGTGCGTCCACGAAAGGATTAAAATCAGACGCGTCCGCGAAATACTCCGACGCGTCTGTGGAATAATCAGATGCGTCCGTGAAAGTATCAGACGCGTCCGTGGAATAATCAGACGCATCTGAGAAATGATCAGAGGCGCCCGTAAAATGATCAGTCGCGTCCGTGAAATGATCAGACGCGTCCGTGAAAGTATCAGATGCGTCCGTAAAATAATCAGACGCATCGGTGAAAAATTCAGATGCATCCGCGAAAGTATCAGATGCATCCACAAAAAAATCGGAATCGGACGCGTCCTCGAAAGGATCGTATGCGTCCACAGGAGAAGCAGCAGCCGCATCTGCGAAAGGATCGTATGCGTCCTTCACTTCAGCCGTCGAGGCGCAGACCTCGCAAAGCTCATCATCATCGACAAAGGTATCCATGAGCATTTTAGGATTTTCGAAGTCCTCAGGCAGGGGATAGCACTGGGCAGGCGCCCGGTGCACATCCTGCTTAAGGCCAAACCGAAGAGCTGAGCTGCAAAGCTCGACACGATCGGGCCAATCGTAGAGAGCGAAGTGGCCACAGGAGTGGCAGACCTTGTAGAATTTGCACATATATCGGTGGAGGGTTTTGGGAAATGGTGGGGGGTGGTGGGTGTTTGAAGTGATAATAATATGTGTGTGCAAACGTTTTTGTAGCGCTGTGGAGTGCAGTGGTAAGGTGGTTGTTCAATGAATTGAAGTGGACTGCGTGATTTTTATATGTTTACTTGAGTGGGAGTACAATGTACAGTACATGCGTTGTGACTGCGCAAAAGCGATTTAGTAAAGTTAGGATAGTATAGTGGTTAATGCACAATGTAGATATAACACGCTGCTAGAGTAAAGCAAAGCTGATCGTGCTAACAAGGAACTGTGTCGAAAGAACGCAGCCTGATAACACTCTATTGAAGCCTCGCATTTTGGTCTTCGCGCGCAATAAATAATCCAGTTCTTCGAATAGGCGTGTAATATTGAAGTTGATTGAGAGAATAGTAAATGGTAACATATTGTTACAAAGCGTAGTGATGAAGACTAAAAGTCACAATATCAAATTAGTCAAAAGACTAACATCCCTCATCACGTAGCGAGAAGTACTCCGTAGCGAGAAAATCACAGGTACTTAGACTTCAAAGTAGTGAAACTTTATCCACATTCAGATACCTGCGCTGCACCGTTCGGAGTAGATATAGACAGTCTTTCTCTACCTCCCTAGCACTGCTTTTAGTAAAATTCCGAATTTCGTCGTCGCCTTCGCGCCTTGAAAGCGGGGGCTATCTTTTACGGCGTGGCACGATACCTCTACTACAGCTCTAATACTAGGTCCTCGTCACTCCTGAAGTTTTAAGAATGCAGTATAAGTACTTTCTAGCCCACCTAGCACGCTGATAAGTCATTATTAGCCTTGTGGCGGTTGTGAAAGGATGGTTCCTGCTATGTCGCCATGCCTGATCGGTACCTGCCATTCTACTCGCGGAGCGTAGTGGATAGGGTGGAAACTGGCGTCACGTGGAAATTGTATCCCTAGCGAACCAATAATGAGGCCATACGCATAGCGCGGGTGGCAAAAAAACGTGACGCCAGTTCCACCCGTGCGTGTGAGTACCACCGTGGTAGCCGGCGACCCAAAAGAAGCACGGTGCAGGGCGTGGCTCAGGAAGGTTAATTGAGGCTGATAAATAGAAATCGTGTTTTGATTGGTGCGGAATGTGTTGGATACGGTTCCGCAAGCGATATACGGCTGTGCACAGATTATTTTAATATCACAGCTCGCCGAGACTTTACCCTGCCGTGCCTAGACCATGACGGCCAAGGAAGTTAATTTTGTCAAAAGATATAAATCCTATTCCCGGACTAGAATGCCATATCTTAACGTAACATTTTTAAAATGGACAACACAAATTCTCCAAAACGAATCATTTTTCGTTTTCATTTAAGTTACTTTAGCCAGGAGTCAGATATCATTGACCAATTTTTCGCGGGAGCCGATAAACCTGATTTCTTCATCCATTCGATACCCCCCAACGCATCCACCAAAATGTACACCGTCCTCGATCTCTACCATAAGGATAATCCGGCAGCCGATGTTGAGAATATCCCGTACGAGGTTTTTCTGGTGACGAAGAATGATACATTGTACGTAATGCTGCCTATTCATAAAACTTGTACCTAAGAAATACGTTAGCGAGTTCCAGAACCTCGGAAGTGAAGCCTCTGAGCGTGCTGCGAAACGATGCCGAAGTCTTTATTGGGGTACTGACCGTCGTTAATCCGAGGAATTGCCTGGGGTTTCTGCATTGCATACAGGGCATTCTCCAGGCAAATTCGTGTCCTGAACATCGAGGCTCAGTGGCAGATCTCTATGCTGCCCACTGGGAGGGAGGCAGACTGTGCGGTTGGGACAGGCGTTTGCTGCTGCACATTGAAGAAATTCATGCCGAGTTTGATGTTGAGGATTCCGACGACAGTTGGCATATGTTGACTCTAATATCGCACAGTGTGAGAAATAGTTGAGCAGATCGTACGAAACGGAATAAAGAGCAATATGCACTAGAGCAAAGGAAAGTCGATCATGCTAATAATCAACAAGGTTCTAGCCTCGTTCATCATGCTGTTTGGAATGCTTTGCTACTTCCCCACTTCCCTCCTTTTGGCCTTTTGGCCCGTACACTCGACGTATTGGACCTACTTCATTTTCGCCACCATCGTCGCCAACTTTGCAATGGATTCATCGTTGCCCACTGCCACAATCATTGCAAACGCAGTGCCTCGACAATACCAGTGTGTGGGAGCCGGTGTGGTCATGACTATTGTTGTCTACAGTATATCGCTAGGCCTTGGCGTCGCTGGTACCATTGAACTTCAGATCAACAATCGTGGACACACCAAGGCAGACTTGCTTCATGGTTACCGGGGGACTCTCTGGTTTTCTGTTGGGTTGACAGCGTTCGGCACTGGTCTCGCTGCTGTCTTTCTACTCAAAGATCGTCGAAGACGAAAGTTGGCTAAGAAATAAAAGGAAGAGGAAAAGGTAGATTCAACGGTGGCTTGAATGGTTAAAGGTTTGATCACTCATCGATCGTCCTTTGATACCTAGTGACAATGCCTCTGACATTACGTATTACATTGTAATACACACCTTCCAGCATCGCCTTAGAGGCCGCTGCTACTGTGGAGGTCCCGCTGATTGTGCGTTGGATCGAGGGGGGCGCTGCAGATGTGGACGCGATCTGGGCCCATGATAGGGCGCTCGGCGTGGGTTTTGGGGGGTATGCTGTGTCGTTGCCGACCTTGGATTTGGCAACCGTGTGTTACAGGCTGATGCCTGGTATAAGCCTTTAAGGTACCGGCTACGCCAGGCACCAACTGCCTAACTCAAAGCTCGTGTACCACGAATTATGCGGCCCTTCACAAAGGCTTATCCATCGCCCATTCCCAGCACACCCATACACCACGCCCAACCACCCTTCGCTTTGTAAAATTGGGTATAAAAACCAGCGGTTGATCTGCAGAACCATTAGCAATTATATTGGAGACTCTTGCTGCAGTGCAGCGTACCCAGCCTTCTGCTCCCTATCCTTTGCCTTGTGCCATTCCTTCCATCGCTCCTTATCGTTGAGACTCGCATTTCTCCATTTCTCCTTGCCAGGTTCTTCAGGTTGGCTTGAGAACTTATAGTACCATTTTTGCCCAGGTTGTTTCAAGGGAGAGCGGGATGGTGAGCACGGTGTCTTCGATAATTTAGATTTGAGTGATAAGGAGGAGGAGTCGGTCATGTCTGCTTTAGAGAATCTAGATGAAACTTTCGCTTTGGGTTGTGTCTGCTTGCTGCAAAGACGAGGTCAGCAGCGAAAGCTGATCAGTATATAATCTTTTGGTCTTTGCGATCCTCACGTAGCACAGCCAGCGTGAACAATGCGAGGAACATCGGAGTTGGTGAGTTGCACAGCCCTGCGAGAATGCCTGAATATGCAACGGAGCTGACTATATAACCCACACGGCGCCTTTCATTGGTTGGCAACGAAGATCACCAATCATAGGAATGGTAGATGCGCACCAGCCAGGTACTAGCGCAAGCCCTTCATACCGTGCCTAGCACAAAGGAGCGATGTCCCTGCAAGCTTCGGCACAGCCACAGGTCGCAGAGCCACAGGCCTGACAGCCACTGTAAGTAAATTACACCGCAGGGTCGTTATGCACTAGCCGGGATCGGTAATTGCTTTGATTGGAAGTACCGACCGGGGTGGCATACACAGTAAATTTGCGCGCGATAGCAGGCATAAGGCTCAGAACGACTCACTAGTCTATTATAAGGTTCCTAGGTTTAGGTAAGACCCCTCTATAAGTATCATAAGTGGTAAGAGCTTAAAAGTAATGCTACAGCAAGGGAACACTGTTTTGCGCGAAAAGAAGGCTCCTTGTAATTTAAGCGTGGAGGCAAATGATGCGAATGTAATTTTTAGGTGTGAGGGGTCTTAGATAGTGTTAGGTTGCTAAGAAATCATGCGCAGCTTAATGGTGTGTGCAACTCGGTAATTAAACTCGTTAGTATTGATGTTGATTGAGATAATAGTAAAAGGTAATATGTTATTACAAAGCGTAGATGAAGACCAAAAGTCATAATATCAAATTGGTCGGAAGACTAGATATACCGAAGGATAATATTTAAGGCTCAATATAAAGTCCAGCCAGGTATCAAAGCATTGGTATCACTCTTGCGCGTCCCAAGAATGAAGACTGTGGGTTGTTGTAGTCTGGTAGACCCCCGTTGACGATCAACCTATAGAGTAACACAGCTGAGGTCACAGCTGAGGCTAGAGCATAGTGAATCGCTTGTAGGAGCGTTGCCCTGCACAGCACGAGGTAATACAATACCTGGTATTACGGGCATGATGCCAACTCGCAGTGAAGCTGGCTTCTTCAGCGAAGCCGCAGTAGGTTTAGCCGGAGGATGTGTTGGCTTAGCAGAGGACTGCCTCTGTGGGACTTCAGTGTCCGTTGACTTGATTGGGTCCAAAAACTTTCCATCATTCAATTCTTGATCCTTGACCCGTGTGTAAGCCGGTTTGGTAAAGAAGGCGGACGGCAAGGTAACATCTTTTGACGAGGCAAACTCTGCTGGCAAGGTGACCTTTTCTGAACCATGAAACATAGCATGGAGTTTGTCAGCAAGGAAGCAGATCCTCTCTTCGTAAGCTCCTGTAACAGGATCATACTCCTCGAGAAGGTTCACCAATTCGCAGAAAACTTGCGACTTTCGGACTACTTTCTGCACTCTACCCGCGACCATGTTGAAGACTTTCTGGTATGTGTAAGCATCCATATCATCAAGGAATCCTCTGAGCTTTCTCGACCAGTCGTTTGTATCTGCAAGCTCTTCGGCAAGACGAGTTTGGCAGTTACCTTCAGCTTCCATCATGATGTCGTCGAGGCATTCATTGTCGATATGAGCGGTCTCTTGACGCAGTAGGGTGTCAGTGTCAAGCTTATTAACCGCATCTCTAAATTGAGCGACAGACCTGAAGATCGTATTATGAATATTTTGGAGCTTCTGGTTGTCATCGAGGCCGTTGTCGTTGGGATCCATAGCTTTCTGACACGCATCGCACGGACCTGCTGGCAAATTCTGCATGTAAACCATGGTCTCATCGTTAATGTCCTTTTTTGGGCGAGGATGGCAATGCGCGGGTGCTGTGTCGCGGCCTTGACGCAGGTTGAACCGGCGTGCGAGCCTGCAGAGCTTGGTTCCGCGTGGGGTGGTCAGAAGGGTTTCGTGACCGCAGTGGTAAGTTACACGAGTGAACCGGCACATGGTGTAGCTTGAAGTTTATGTCTTGTGGTTTGTAAAGGAGATTGGTAGAATGGTACTCAGAGTGGTCCCAAGTGCTTGCTGAGGGAATAGTGGGAGAAGTTGTGAGTGAGTGTTTGGGTTGACAAGATTGAAACTGCGGGATGGAGGGTTGTATACATGTTTTTAACCAGGGTATGTATTGTGAAACCCCCGCATCATACTAGCACAATGCATTGTCAAGAGCTCTTGTGTGGATTCTTTAGACTTTGTTATGGGGCTGCGAAGGAGACTAGCCTATGTTTGGCTTAGCGTGTTGCTTGCACAGCGCTATTGATTCAGCACTCACCCTGGATTCTGATCTTGAACTGGTATATGAGTCTCTTTGACTGGATCAGTGAACAATGTGGATTGGAAATCGACAAGATTCGCAAAGCCTCAGTGAGCATCGGTCCCAAAGGAAGCTACTTCGCCCGGTCAGGAACGTCTTGGATATCGCACACACTTCCACCTGATCTTTAGTTGACCTTTGACGAGAATAAAGATGGCAGCTATCCCGTCACCGTAGCGCTCGGAGTGAAAGGCTCTTGGATCGTGCTCTGGTCTGATGGAAACTGTAGTTGGAATTTTAGGCACCTATACCTAACCCTTCTACGAACAGCTAGGTTCGATGGAACGGATGGTTTGGTGGGTTTCATGGCGCCGAGACTGAATTCGAAGAAAGAGTCGCACAAGTTACATGAGATGACGAATATATGCAATGCGCGCGAAAAGAGACGGAACGACCTTCAAGCACCCATACAAAGCAGACGGAGTAACGAAGCAGATCAAAATTACACCTAAATCGTACGAAGAGATGGGAACAATGCGATGGAAGCCGTGGTCGTGGAAAGAGAGGCAGCCATGACCGGCTCGCAAAGACATGGCTTTTGTTGGGACGGTCGCTGTAGGCGCAGGCGCGCTCTCAAAACTTGCCGGTGCGTCAACAATACGAGCTGATAAAATCGCTGCCTCTACTGGGGTAGAAGCAGCACTTGCGATGTTGTATCGTAGTTGAACTGTGAAAGGAGTGTATTATCATTAAGCTAAGTTCGTATCATTACTAGTCGTTCGTCTTCGTCGCATCATTGCCTCCGAACAGCATCCGCAACAGGTTATTCAGACGTGCATCGGTAGCTGCTGAGCTTGTCCTCGAAGTTCCTTGTGCTTCCGGGTGGGCCATTGACTGGAGTAACTGACAGATCCGCAATGCCAGGGTTGCCGACGTGGAAGAAGTCCGCACTAGCATCGCAGTTGGGGTTGCTACAATAGGGTCAGTTCTGTTGTCGTTGCATTTGTAGTCAACCCATGTACTTACACGAAGAAGTAGCAGAAGCTTCCTGGGTCGGGGCCGACGGCGCTAGTCAGGTCGTTGAGATCAGAAGCGAGCGGTACGCAAGTGCCGCTGGGCGCGGTGATATGGACGCAGTAGCCGGAGAAGTTGCGGTCATTGCAGAGATAGACGGCAGTGTCGGCGCGCTTTTCGATATCGATGGGAGCGGCGAAAGCGATGCCGGCGGCGAGGGTGGAAAGGATGACGGAGAGCTTCATTTTTGTTGAGGAAGGGTTGATGTAATAGTAATGAAGAGATGAGGGGTGAGGAAGAGATGATGTGCTTGGATGCTTGGATGTGGTGATTGACGGTGCCTTTCTTCTTGTATTTATATTCCTGTCTTGCCTCTACGGCTCGTCGCATATGTAGCTGAATCGAAAGCATGCTGCTGACGTTCAAAATTCAACCTGCCTACGCCGAGGTTATGCTAAACGAACTATTGGTTCGACAGAAAAGGTTGATGATGCTCGCTGGGACTAGATTTAGCCTCTAGAACTGACGCAGAAGGTAATGTTGGATTTTATTGGGGAGCCTTAATGGGCTAATGGGCACAGCGTCACAGCTGACCCTTGCGCTCACATCTACTCGCATTGTTGCATGATTGCTCACCGCTTCACCCCGCTTCACTTCGACGTCAATACTAAGAGATCTCGCCAAAATAGAAGACGAAGATTAAACGCAAACGACATGTCTGAACAACTGCCTAATAGTTGCAACCCTGAGAGATTGGTGTAGCTTGAGGTATGGTACGTATATTTCAGCACAATAAAGACCTACATTCGTATATGCAACGCTGCATCAGCAATGCTTACGCGCGATCAAAGTACGCTATTGATTGTGATGCTAATAATGAGTAAGCATTTTTGACACGTTCCAGTCACCCAACGATAAAGACCTCGAACACATGACGTAGAGTACACGCAATGTTTGCTACCTTCGTACGGCACTAGGGTAGAAGCAGTGTCGCAATGCTTTACCAAGCTTAAACATAGTTCGAAAAGCCCTGCCAGGATTTTGGACCCTATCCGATGCCAAATTTTAGAAGTTCGTTCGAAAAGTCACAGGGAATTCCTATCAGTTCAAATGCCTTCCACCAAGCTCTACCATGGTACCTCTGTGGTAGCAGCGTCAATCCAATGTCCTTCAATCATTCAGCCCACTACATGCTCCCTGCTTCACCATGACTCACATCTGACCAGCCACCTAGCACTATGGCGCGGTCTGATAGCATACTCTGATAATGTTGCCGCAAACTGTGAAACTGACTGCTCGATATGGTGATGAACTCCATCTTGTTCGTAGTAAAATCACAGACCGACATGACACTTGGCTCTGCAACGCGCTCCATATCACGAGGTATTGCCGACGTCAAAACGCTAGAAGCGTGTTTTAGAATACACCACTGCAGGTAGGGGAGATCACATCCCAATGGGTGGATGAGGGCATGAGGAACTCGATGGAATAGGCATGCCAAGAACTTGGAGTAGGTTAACGTTGTGCAGGGCAACCAGGGCAAGAGTTTTTGGAGAATGGTTTCGGGCAGGTGGATGTGAAGCGTGGTATCGGCGTCGAGTTTCTCGATAGGAGATATGAGCAACGGGCACTCTTTGAAGGGCCATGCTGCATGAATAACGTCGATCGTAGAGTTGGTCGCCTTTTTCCACTCGAGAAGGAACTCATCACGGAGTTGGTGCGATGCGAAAATCACACCTCGGTAGTTCTCGGTGGCGAAGGTTGAGTTGCGACTCTCGCCCGCATCAAGGAGGGCTTCCTTGTAGATCCTTATGCGAAGTTCTGCTGGCAAAGGAAAGGGGACGGACCGTGATGAAGGTATTGAGTCTGTCGATTGGGTAGGTAACATTGATTTGCTAGCAACCACTGGAGGGGCTGCCTCGGTTGATTGAACGGAGCCCATGTCGAAGACCGCGTTGTGCGTTGGGAAAATAGTCCAAGTTGCTTGCTTAAGGGTAGACAGTTTGGGTGTTGTCGCTGTAAGAGGGCGCGTTGTAGGTTGGGGAAGTTGTTGAAGTTGCTTGTTTGAGGGGAGGAAGGTTCGGTGTGGTTTGTTCGCTGTGGGAAGGGAGGTGACTTTATATGTGAAGCGTTTGAACCTGAAAACTACAGCTCCAACGCATTGTGAATTGAGTAGGTCGAGAAAGAGCGTTTGGTGAGGGGCAGTGAAGCTGAAGTTCACGTGACCTATCTCTATACAAATGCACAATACAACTGGGTGAGAGAAACAGTAAGGCTCGAATTTATACGCAGTGTGCGAACGAAGCGACCACGTGACCAAACTCGTGTGAAGCTAGATATTAATAATAACCGCTACAAACTTCGCCCTCGTGGCCCTCCATCCAACTCGCGATGGCCGCAACTCTAGCACAATATAACATGATCAAACCCCTCACTGCAACTTTCGAGGAGCACAGATGAAAGTTCAATGCATATATTGCCCTCAAGATCGACCATTTCATTGGTCCAATGTATTTGGTGTTGCTGTTGACTCGATGTCGCTTTGTTCATTCAAGTCACGTGCCAGAAGTCTGGCCCCGGGATAAGCTTTCCGTACGGTCGAATGAGAAACGTGAATCTATACTGCCGTATAGACAAAGCCTCAATTCGAATGTAGGGAGTCTTCTTTAACGCAATTCCGTCCATCTGACCTTAGTACGTCTCGTAGCGAAATACAAGCACCTGACCCTGTTCAATCCTGACGGTGATTTGGTATCCACGCTCTCCCACCAAGCCCTTATTTATCAAATGCCGATCAAATTCTGCCTTCTTGCGTTCCTGGATCCACCTCAGTATAGTCCACGGGAACGTGAAAGGGCTATAATCAGTGTTTGTCTGGGTATGGGGGACGGAGGTCCCAACATGGCTTGCGGCAAATATCATCCATGGTTTCGGTTCCTTGGTTGTATGGCTTGGAGTATGTGGATGGTAGGGCAGGTCTATATCAATGCGAATGCATTTTAAGTCGTGCGGAGTGGAGATCTCGGGGAGCGTGATGCCGAACTGGAACGGACGCTGGGATTCGATGTCGCTAAGAGAACTTTGCACGGATTTGACGCATTCTTGTTCGAGTTCGTCGTAGGTTTGGTGGCAAGCGAGGAGTATTCCGCGGCAGTGACGTAGTGTATTGATGGAAACGGGAGGCTCGATGAGGCATTGGTATACGCGGAGACGCAACTCAGCCGGCAAATTCAGAAACGGGAACTCTTGCGATGCGGCCATCCGATAGTGTTTGGTGACGAGTGTTGTGCGGTGTCAGATCAGAGGGCTTGCCTAGCGGCGGGGGGATGGGTTGGGGGATGCGTATTCGCGTGCGCCACCAATGAACGCGCGGCTTCCCCTGACTGCTTGTGGCGCATCGCATTGTGAGCTGAAGCTTAGAAGACGTTGCCTGCGGGACCTTAATTCCCCTGTTATCTAACGTAAGAGTGATCGTAGACACGTAGCTCGGCAATTCATCTGAGACGCTCCATGTTTTCGCTTTGCGTCATCCAAGTAGAAATATCCATTCATTCCAGGTCGCATCCTGGTCCTCATTCACAACCCGAGACCCTGCTTTTCTCTTTTTCTCTTTGTCGGCGGACATGTATTGTGTGCAGCAGGTTGAGAGTGAAGAACACTGTAAAAACACCAAAGAGTGCCGCAATCGCCGCGACGGGGCCGACAATCGCAAAGATGGAGAAAGTGTACGACGCCATGCCAAACGCGTAGTTCTCAGCCAGCCATGGCGTTGCCAACCCGACCTGCATTGCTGAAAGCACAATCGTAGTGTATCCGAAGAGAGCGATCAGCGAAACGATATTTTCTCGAAAGAAGGCTACACTAGTCAGCAAGGGCTGTGCATTGATTGGAAGGCTATAGGTTTACTCACCCCCATACGTGGTACAGCCGGACCAGTACCCTCTGAACTGCAGTTTGCACAGCCGATATATCCAATTCAAGCGCCCTACTCGTAGCTCCCCGTAATAAAAGCGACGATGCACAGAAATTTGCCGATTGGATAGCCCCATCGGTGCCTTTAACCCCGACACAGATGTTCTCAGCCCTTCAGAAGAAAGCATAATTTCTTGGGCTATGACAAGCCAAGTATTCCACGAAACTTCTTCGGGAATGAGGCCATTGTCAACTGCGATCTTGTGGTCTGACTCCCTTTCGATGAGAGCCACCCAGCTCAGAAGGAAGCCAATTGCAGTTTGGTACAAAAGAAGATCTTGGCATATGTAGCGCTTCCAGAAGTCTGGTGACAGAAGGAACCTGGGAAGTGGCTTGATGAAGATGCGAGATGGCGACCAGACAAGGTGGAGATCCAGTTGCTCAGCGGCGACGATGGTCCTACGCTTGAGAATCTGATAATGGAGTGGGCGAGGCTGGGTGGGAAGGCCGACTAATGGCAGCCACTTGTGAATGCAGTTCAATCGTTCGAGATCTAGCTCCCGCTTCAAGAAGGAGTGGATGTCTGCGCTGACAAGTCTGATTTTGTAGTTTTTTGTGCGATAAGTTGCTGGTAGAAGAGATCTCGACGATGCATTATCTCCACCCGCCCCTAGAACATCCGTGGAGAAAGGGAGGGGTAAAAAACGTTCATCCTTTCTACTGTTAGCTCTTAATGTGGTAGCAGCTTGGGATCGGGTGCGGCCGTTACTAGTGTGTAATCTGACATGATGCATATAGAAAACAGCGCGATGAATGATATGGATCGGAGTGGGCAGTCGCTACGAGCATCCGATGGTTTTTGTGCTGCGATCAAAGGTCGATTAAAGTTGAGCGGGGGCGGCTTCAGCCGCACGAGACGGGTCTGGAAGGGGCTAAGTTCCAAACTACTTTCGGCCAATCTCACGTCAGCTGGTTACGCCGGCGCAAGAATATCCCTTTGCAGGACTTTTGGACCCCAACTCTCACAACATCCCTCACCATGGCGCGAAAAGGGGGACAAGCCGGCTGCGACAAGGTTGTTGCCATCTCGAGCCTTTCGGCACTTAATCTTTCGCAAGTCACTCCCCGTTGACACGACGTACGATTGCTGCTTGTTTATTGAGGTAACGGCATTATGGCGGCGCCAACGACGAAGCCGCAGACTGCCAAGCATTCAATACTTAACCCTGAGGTGAGTGACCATTCGTGCACGACGATATGGAAATGCGCTGCTCGAATATCATGCTAACCTCTTTACAATAGAAGCCAAAGTTTGGGTTTGGCCTGGAACAGGTCTGGCCAATTGATGATGGATCATCTAAAGCTCCCAGCAAGCACAGCGTCGAGTAAGTCCTCCTGGCAAGGTTCGGTTGAGTATATCTAATTTACCAAGTATCATCGCAATTCCTGGACTGGGCGCGACCAGTGAATACACATGGAAATGCAGAGACCCCGACAATCCCGACAAGAAAATTGATTGGCTGCGCGACTCGAATATGCTCCCTGGCATCCTACCGAAAGCACGTATCTGCATTTTCAAATACGATTCACAATGGTTCGGAGTGGGAGCAGTAGATCAGAGGCTGGATAGTGTGGCCGACAAGCTACTACATACACTCGAGAAGTTCCGAGGCGTGAGTCACCACGACCTTCTTCAAAGCCCTTCACTAATCTTGCATGTAGGCAGACAACAAAACGCCGATCGTTTTTGTGGCGCATTGTTTAGGCGGTATTGTGCTTGAGCAGCTTCTTCTCACAGCACAGGGGCAACAGCACCGCTTTCCCAGCATCTTTCCTAGGGTTGCTGGTTGTGTCTTCCTCGGGACGCCTTTTCGTGGAACTGCAAGCCAGGCGAAGGCTATGGCCCTTGCGCGGATGGCCGAGCTGGCTGGAATGGGTCTCCAATCTAGCTTGTTGAAGATCCTTGAGAGAGAGTCACCGACTCTTCTTGAGTTGTGTGACAAATTCATCGCTCTCGCAGACGACGCTAAGATTCGCTTGTTTTGCTTCTGGGAACTTCGACAAAGCGATGTTGCTTCGATTTTCGTAAAGGATCCATGGTTCAAGAAGTTGGATATGTTCAAGCAAATGGAGTTAATGGTGGAACCGGGCTCTGCAAAGCCATCGGGCGCAAGAGGAACTTATCTGGATTCCGACCATTTCCAACTCAACAAGTACCCTGGCCCCAAGGACGACAACTTCAAAAGTGTTTCGGGAGAGCTCAAGGACATCGCCAAACAAGCCCCAAACATCCTCAACTCACGGCGCAAATTGGCGCGAAAAGCACGCGTTGATGACCGTGTCCATGGTGCGTTGATCAATTACTTCGAAGAGGGATTCTTCGACGTGAGACGAACAATGAAAGGCTCCTACGAAGGATCGCAAAGCCCAGAGTCATCGTGGGTTGTGACAGGAAGTGTTTTTCAACAGTGGAAGGAGGCAGAAGGGCCACAACTTCTGTGGATTCATGGTGAGGCCGGGACTGGGCAGCGGGCGATTGCATTATCCATCAGAGATGATCTCAGCAAGCCAGGCGAGCAGAGACCAATCTTCGCTTCATTTTTTTGCGACGAGAACGACGAGTTTCGAAGGTCATTTCGCGGAATGCTCAAGATTCTCATCCGACAAATAATTGACGCTGATCCGGATATGGCCGAACCCTTGGTTCCTCATGTCAAAATCAAAACAAGCAATGAGAGTGCCAAAGAGAATTATGACCTGGACGCACTGGACAAGATCCATGTCCTATGGGACGCTCTACAGGCGATGGGTCGAACGGCCCCAGGAGGCTACATTCATCTGATGGTCTATGGGATTGAACAACTCGCACCGGAGCCATTGAGGAACCTTTTACAATACATGCAGGACACACTGACACACGGAGGTAAGTCAACTCTGCTATACAAATCGCTCCGATGGTTTGATTCTTGTTGTCTGGGGCGACGTATATTCGGGCTCCTCTAGATAAGCGTTGCTGACATTGATTCCCGTACTTAGGTGATGCTGTCGAAACGTCGCCCATCAAATGGATACTTCTGAGCCGGTCCGGCCATCCTGAAATCAAGAAAAGCCTCGGCGGCCACGGACACGAGATTTACCTCAACGACAAAGCAAACACAAAGTCCGTCGAGGATGATTTGCGCGCTCACATTTCTCGGCGTGTGAAAGAGCTTGGACTCACTCCTTCGCTAGGCTACTTTGTCAAAGGCTACATCTCTTCACACGCAGGGGGCAACCGCATCTATGTTGACTTGGCTATTCAAGAGATCAGGAATAGCCAGGCGGAACGTTCTCTCCAGCAGGCAGAGATGCGCCTGCTCTTAGGATCGTTTCCTTACGGTCTAACTAACATGTTCGAGCATATTCGCAAGCGGATATTGTCACCCACTACGGAGGGTATCGAATACACGAGGGAGATACTGCGATGCTTGATCCTTCAAAAGCGCGCGCCGACGATGCGAGAACTTGCTATTATGGCAGACCTCCCTCACCAGGATCGCAATAATCTGAGGGCGCTGAAGAATTACATCATTCGGTGCGGCGCATTCGTAGTTCTCCGTGGAAAAGACGGGGACCTCAACGATGATCATATGAAAGTCGAGTGGATTGACCGATTGGCTCAAGAACATCTCGAGAAGTGCGCCAAGGATGAGCTCGCGATGGACTCAGTAGAAATGCAGCATGGCCTCATTGCTCTTAGATGTCTTGAATACGTCTACTTCCATACCGAGAAGTATGGCGCAGCGTCATCGGCAGACCAGACCTCGCTCGACGTCGATGATATGGACTCTACGGGCGAAGCAGGCGATGAACAAGAAAAGGAAAACGAGGATCTTTCCGACCCGAGCAACGAAGTCAGCAACTTTTCTCAATTGCCGTTCGCCACTGAGGATAATGACGCGACACCGTCAATCCACTTCGACGTGGGTAGCCCCGACGAGGAAGATGCGCAAATGTTTGACGAGAGAGACCCACTCACATATCCCATGAAATGCTGGCTTGAACATGCAAAAAGTGCTCGAGGTGCCCCGATCAACGTCATCGAAGAGATTGACCTCTCTCATGAATTCTGGCAGGTTCAATCCTCTTTACGACAAATTTGGTGGGACCGCATTGAGTGGATGGGTCACTTCGATCACCAGGACGGAGTCACCGCTCTTCACGTTGCTGCAATCGCAGAAGTTCCAGAACTGGTCGAATACTGTAAGTTTGCCCACTTTTTCTTTCAAAATCCTGGCTGCCTTTACTGGACCGCGTTTGCTCTGGATCTTTCCTCTCGGAAGATGATCTTGGGCGATGAGCTGTCAAAAATCTCTTTCCATTGAAGTGGAAGGATCAGGTGAAGTATTAAGTGCCAAGCCCTTCCCAAGAAGGGTTTTGCAGAGTATGATTGTCAGCTTGTTTCCTGAGATTTTGCTATCGTTTGCCTTCTATAGAAGGAACATGACTTGCCCATGCTTGTGGCTTTATACGAGGCCTTTGATGGAAGACTACATTTCACCTTCTTTTGGACAACGTTGACGCCATACACAGTGCTTCAGGAGGGCGGAAAACAGGGAGGTTGCCCGGATATCCATGTGGAGGACTCATGGGGCCTGCAACCCTTGCACGTGGCCTGTTATATTGGCAATTACGAAATCGTCCAGGCACTCCTCGGTGCAGGGGCGGATGTCAACTATGTCAGTACCAACGACGACGACGATGGACTGTGGAGGGACTGTCCGTTACACCTGGCTGCGGGTGAAGGCCACGTACACATTCTCGAATGTCTTCTCGACCGCGGCGCGGAGATAAACATGGAATCTGAAAGGGACGGAAGCGTTCTGTAAGTTTCCAAGCTCAGCACCGAGATGTCGAGTGAAGCCTTTCAAAACGGAGGTGGTGGCTAACTGGATTTTTAGCTATACAGCTTGTGAAAATGGCCACATACCTGCCATCAAGCTCTTGCTTGACCGTGGCGCAGACGTCAACCTTGGCGGGGGGGAGCAGAAGAGAGCCATTAACGTCGCAGCATGGTATGGGTTCCTCGAGCCTGTTCAGTTACTCGTGGAGCACGGAGCAGAAATAGACCCAGAAGAAGAGTACTCTTACGGATCAGCTTTGGGTGCTGCATCAAGGTATGCAGCATTTGCGTTTCTGGCGAGATGGTCGTTCATCAGGCTGACTTGGCAACCTCAGACGCGGTCATATCGACGTTGCAAAGCTTCTCCTGTCAAAAGGATGGAGCGCAAGCAAAACAATGGAGGGCTATGGCTCCTTCCTAACGTGTGCAGCGTATGTTCGATTGATGACTCCAATTGCAATCCCGAGCTAACGTACGCAGTACATACGGACACCTCGGCTTCGTCCAACTTCTCCTGGATATTGAATCTCGCACTGAGGTCATGGAGAAAGCATTGGAAGGTATGCTTCCCAAATTGACGAGATGAAGCAACACTGACCGCGAAAGCCGCATCGCGAAACGGAAAGCCCGAAGTCGTCAATGCGATTCTTCAAAAGGTCCCAACTCTTCAGCATTTGAAGGCCTTCAGGCTTGCTGCCGAATATGGCCGAGATGACGTCTTAACTTTGTTGTTCGAGAGAGGTATATCAAAGGAGGATCTGGACGACGCGCTATATATTAGCACTGACAACGAGCGTGAATCAACCGTCAAACTGCTACTGACATTTGGTGCGAATCCTAATGCCGAAGGAACAAAGCAAGTCCACTACATCTTGGTAATGGGCCAATGCTAACAGGTCTAGATACGGATGTGCCTTAACGGCAAGTGCGTACGACGGAACGACAGCGATAATGCAAGCGCTCATCGACGCTGACGCCGATGTGAATAAAAGAGGCGGAGAATATGGAACACCTCTACAAGCCGCAGCGTAAGTATTCGAAATATATCTATTTGATAGCCGCTAATAAACCAGGGACTGTGGAAAGGTGGAGAACGTCCAGTTGCTCCTTGATCACGGTGCGCTGGTGAATACTGAACCAATAGGGATGTACGGCTATCCGCTGCAAGCCGTCTGCGAGACTGGCGATGTCGCCACTGTTCGGCTACTTCTAGAGAAGGGAGCGAACGTAAATGCATATGCTGAAAATTCGGTATATGGTTACGCTATTCTGTAAGTTCTCTACGATACTGCTCGGGAAACACGTCTTTGATTGAGTATGATGATACTTGCCAGTGTTTCGGAACTTGACTACCCCGCCTCGCACTCCAATACTGATAAACTACAGTGCTGCAGTTAGCGAAGGCCATCAAGACGTAGCAGATGTTCTCTTCGAATATGATGTCGATGTCACTGTCAAGGGTGGTAAAGACAACAAACCAGTCATTGTGCGTGCTGGCACGATGTTCGGCAAAGATCACATTGAGAAAATACTCGACAAGGGCGCAGACGTCAATGCCACCTGCGACCGAGGGACGACGGCTCTCATGACCTGTGCCCGCGAGCAGGATCGCATCGGCCTGGAATTCCTCCTTTCTCGTGAGGCCGATCCCACTATCGTCAGTGAGAGATGGGGCACAGCTCTTCACGTTGCAGCTGCAAATGGCGATGAAGAATGCTGCCAGCTTCTCCTCGATTCCGGGGCGGACATCAACGTTGTTGGTGGGCCGAAAGGCTCCCCACTCGCAGTTGCGGCGGAACAGGATCACTGTGATGTAGTGAAAATGCTACTCAAAGCAGGCGCGGACGCAAAGGGCGAAGCCAGGCTGGACGATAAGCACGTCACTCCACTCCAGGCTGCATGTGCTTCTGGGTACATGGATTCGGTTGTTGAGCTCTTCAAACACGGCGCCGTCATTCAACCTCAGACAGCCAATGGCAAATACGGATATCCTCTGCACGCCGCTGCAAGGTCAGACAATTTCCAAGCTATGGGCCTGCTGCTTGCAAAGGGCGCCAATCCTAATCTTGAGGGCGGCATCTACGGGTTTCCCATAATTGCTGCAGCTTCGGCAGGCGAGGGTTTATTCATCATCGAGAAGCTTTTGGCTCGTGGCGCTAGCTTACATGTGAGGCCTGAAAGAGGACTCTTTGGATCCGTCATTGCGGCGGCGGCTTATGCGAATGACCTCGAGGTGCTGCAATTCTTCGTCGAGAAGGGTGCCAATGTCCATCAAACTGGGTAAGTGAATCCTCGATATTCACCTCATGGGTTCGAAAAGCCGATCTGCTCATACTGATACTGCACTAGGGGAAAGTACGGTAGTCCTCTTATCTGTGCTGCGATTGGAGAAACGGACATGGAATGCGTGGAGTTTCTCCTTTCTCATGATTCCGACATCGACTATAGATCGCCTGGCAAGTATCACACTGCCTTGATCGCAGCAGCATACTACAACAGAGTAGATTATGTGACAAGGCTGCTGGAGCTCAATGCGGACATCGCAGCCCACCGGAATGGAAGGCTTCCAAGTGCGATCGCCGCAGCTGCTATCAAGGGCAACAAAGCCGTCCTCCAGATGCTCTTGGAAAAAGAGCCGCCCAAAGAGCTGGTAAACGAAGCTCTCGTCGAGGCTTGCGCTCACCGACAGTCAACTAGCGTGGATCTGCTGCTCAGTTCCGAGGCGGACGTGGACTTCAGACATCCGATCCTCGGCACACCCATGCAAGCGCTTGAGGCTAAACAGGCCGATGGATACAACTCGGATCTAGACTCAGATGATGGAAACGATGATACTGATGATGAAGACGAGGATGATGAAGAGGACGAGGACAATGAGGATGAAGAGGAGGAGGAGGAGAAGGAGGATGAGTCGGAAGACGACGATGCATCGGATGACGATAGTGTCGATCTGTCGAATGAAGAAGAAGATGATGAAGCGCCGGAGACTAAGATCCGCAAGTTACTCGAAAAGAACATGACACGACTAAAGCGCGGGCTTACTGTCAAGCGCGGCCCAAGCCTTAGACGCGGTCCAAGTATGAAGAAGAACCGTCTTCCGCCAGGATTGGCAGCGGGCCAGCCCACGTACACTACTGCTCGATCGACTTACGAGCAGTACAAGCCTCACACAGGAACTGGTACGTATCCGCCACAACAAATTCAACAACCGTATCATCCCGAACCTGTTCAACATCGCCAGTCGTTCCAAGCATATCCAGGCATTGCTCACGCCAACACCGAACGCCAGCCACAGAACAGCTTACCGCCTACGACAAACGCGACTGGAACTTATCAATCACCTCCTGTTAATGCACCCTCACCATCAATATGTCAGCAGCAATACCGCCCAGTATCGAATTCACCATCAAGAAAGCCAGTGCCAAATAGTTACCCACAAGTGCCGCAGCAGCAACAGCCTAACTCGTCTATGCCCCAGAGACAGTACTCTGCCGGCGTCCAATCGGAAATGGTGCCTTCATTACCACCTCGCACTGGCAGCCAAGACAATATAGGGCAGCGATACGGCCTCCAATCGCCGTATGCAGAGCCACCACTCAACCCTGGAAGCAGCGGTAGGCACCAACAGCAGCAACGGCAGTCTAGCTATACATCGCCGCAACCACAATATCAGACAACGCAGCCAACCAATACATCACCACAACCACAATATCAGCAACCGCCGCCTCCTCAAGGCTACACGCCTCCAGCGCAAAACATTTATGGCTCCCCGCCTCATTCGTCGTACTCCTCACCCCCGCAACAAAGCTACACTCTGCCGCAAGACCGGACCTACGCTTCTCCACCGCATCCATCGTACCCATCTCCGCCAACGTCCCAGCAGTATGCAAACCAGACCGGTCATTATCAGTCGCCGCCAGCTCCACAGTATCAAGCATATACGTCGCAGCCCCCCTCCCAGGGGGCGGGCTATGTGGCTTACGGCCAACAACAGTCTCAGGGCTCTTCACAAACCTCTTTTCAAAGTAGCCAGTACGCAAATAGCTCGTCAATTGGATCCAGTCAGCAACAAATGTATGCGACGCCGAACTCGAGTCAAGGAACAGGTTACAATTCGCAGATGCCGGGCCAGAGCCAAAAGCAGGGGCAAAGGTGGGCGACTGGTGGATATGAAGGGGAGGGTTATGGATGAAGGAAGCAGTATAGTGAGCGGGAAAGGGGAAGCACGGGAAGAAAAATGGCTGGGTAGTAACGAGATTTTCATCGCATAATTTGAACAAGCAATAAAATTGATTTCATGGAACCTCATCCCCGCCCTCACGGTATACCCCTCTTCTTCTTTACCCTTCTATGCCGGCTTTCCCGCCTTGATCAAAGCACTCAACGTGGCATTCGCCTTAGTAACCGGTGTGAAAATACTGCCATACTTTTCCACAAGCAAATCACTCACGATCCTCGCAAACACCACACCGCCCCAGGCATTCAAATGCGTCCAATCGTCCGCCGCCAAATTATACTTACTAGCAGCGTCCTTCTTAATCGCATTAACGTAGTTTTTCGAGGCAAGGTTGAGATCGATCCATTTGATGTTGTTTTTGTTCGCAACTTCGATGGTTGCCGCGCGCTGCTCGACCAGGTTTTCGGTTACATTTGAAGTCGACGAGGCGAAGTTGCGGCGCGTCAGGGGGGTGAGGAGGATGGGCGTTCCGCCCGCTGAGGTTGTTTCTTGTGCGAATTTGAGGAGGTTGGCTTTGTATTGGTCGAGGGTTACGCCGGAGGTTTCCTTTTGGTCGTTGTGGCCGAACTTGGATACGCGTCAATACTATAGATGGACGGATTTTTGAGGCTCGTACCTGGATAGTGACGTATACATCATACGTGGACTTGTAGGTTCCGGCGTCCTTGATCACTTTGGCCCAATCGCCGCCGCTGCGGAAGGATGCGGTCGTCCTACCGCTGTGGCCGTAATTGTGGCCTGAGGATCCTGATGCTACCGCGGTGCTTAGGAAGCCATCGCCCCATCCGCCACCAGGAGCTGTTGTTGAATCTCCAGCGAGAAGGAAGTAGATGCCCTTGGCCGCACGTGTTGTGACAGATATGGGATTGGCGAGCGCCGAGGCGACGAAGAGAGAGGAAAGAAGTCCACGCATGATGACGATTATGAAAATTCACGAGAACAGAGAGTTACTTGAGAAGAGAAAGGAAAGAAACATGGTACTTACATATAGCTTTGGATCTGGATCTAAGTCTAGCGCATTACATACCCGTAGGCACGATTGAGTGCAGCTGCAGCGAACAATATTGAAATCCGGCAACATGGTAACGTAGCGCTATACAGGGAAGAGCTAAAGTTTACTTCCATGAATAGGAAGCTGGCCGTTGCTATAGCCAGATATTAGCTGATTTGTGGCGGTAATTTATTCGGTCTGGGATAGATGATATTTGTCCGGATAGAGACAGGGGATCTTCGCTCAGCTTTCTCCCGAAGCTTCATCTTGCGGAATTTGGAAATGTATCCAGAGGACCCGCAACGACACATAGGTGGACTGTGGACTGAGCCTGCATGGCGCAAAAGCCCTGGGTATATCTTGGAATGAGTGGATCGGTATATTGTACGCTAAAAATCCGAGACGTGCTGTTCGTTGCAGCGAGATGGCGTTCAACGCCTGAGGATTTTCGGTCAACCATCTGGACAATGCGACGGTTAGCACAAATACCCTCAAGTCGTGGAATGGCAATAGGTACTCTTCGTAAAAGATTTTCCGCGTGGTTACAACTCATCAAGACCTTGTCGTGGTTGCCATCATTTCCACAAAAGTGGCGCAACATCGATACTGCATGTGTGGAGGAAAGGAACAATAATTGTACAGAACTCGTCAGGAGCTCGAGCCTCGACGAAAATATATGGTCGTGAGCGTCGGGCCGACACCGAAACCCAAGGCGGAGTATATTGACATCTTCTGCGAGTAATCCGTGTGGCAGTGAGGTCAGGGTATAGTGACATCCCTTCCCTTGGTCAGCACCGAATGAATTCAGAGAATGGGATTGAATTTGTTGCGTTATTCGTCGCTCCTTGGCGCAGGGTGTACTATCTCGGGAGGCCCGGAACGGATGTTCACAGAACACCGGCTTCGTATCGGACCGCCACGGTTCTAGGCTGCAACTGAAGCCAAAAGAAAGCGCAGTACGGGCAAGTAAATAGCTATCATCAGCGACTCCAAACAAAGGCCGATTCTTCCAATCAACAACCTAACAGAAGACATAATACCGCTCCCCTCGTACCTACCAACGCTTTCTCCCCTTGTCGGGCCTTTTCATCTCTTTTCCTATTCCACACTTCTTGGGACGCAGCTTTATCAGTCTTTCGTGATGGTAAAGGTGGCGTACCAAGCGCTTCCATACGAGGCCTTCACGACACTGCAAAAGCGCGTGTTCCCGGCTTACTTTCGGTGCCAGTCGATCTTGCTGTTCGTTACGGCTGCGTCCCTCCCTCCACACGGCCCAGCATCTCTCGTAAAGGAGGCGGGTAGCTGGATTCCGCTCATGATCGCGGGAGGGTTGGCCGCTTTGAACTTGGTGGTGTATGGGCCGAGGACGAGCCGGATCATGATGGTGCGAAGGTATCAAGGTACGTCTGCTGAAGGTTTCTTGCACAAATTGTTACTTCGAGAGTCTCGTTGACAAGGATTAGCGGATATAGACTCTCGCAAAGCTGAAGATGGAGTGGTTAGCGATGAGATGAAGAAGCTGAATCGCTCATTCAAATGGAACCACGCAATGAGCATCCATCTAAACTTGATTACAATTGGGGCGACGCTTTGGTACGGTTGAAGGCTTGCTTCTCGGATCAAGTTTGAAGCATGAATCTGTCAGCTCCATATTCGAGGCAGGCCATGAGCGAGCGAGCGCATGTTGAAGATGCGATGGATCAGGTAAGCGTGGCAGTGTGCAGGCGTCTGTTTTTGAAGCGTGCTTGTATGATAGCGCAGAATGCTTTCGTTGCGCACTAGTAACTCTAGAAGGCGCAGTAGTTATGTTGAAACATGTTGCGAAGACGAGAAGTGAGAGCCCTATTGCGCGATTTCTGATGACGATACATTTAGCCGTGATAAAGCAGAGGTGATGGCTTGTGTCATGTGAGAGGAGCAGCGCACCCCGAGCTGGAGGTTTCTTTTCGAGCCGCTTAGTCATTAACGTAGTGGCTTACGTGATGCGCAGGTTCGCGTGATGCGCACCCCACACCAAAACACCACAATCTTCACAACCTCATAACTACACCAGTATGGATCCGATTAACGCTGCAATTGAAGAAATCAACTCCCTAGAGTCAGGCGAAACTTTCTCGTATAAAGAAATCGCGAAAAAACATGGTGTTGTGCGCTCAACGCTGACGCGCCGGCACCAGGCTATCACAGTACCCCACACTTCGAAGATTGCCAATCAACAGAAGATCACCCCACAACAAGAGATAGAGCTTGTAAGCTATATAGAGGGACTTTCGGCTCGTCGACTTCCTCCTACAAGGGAGATGGTACAAAATTTCGCCTCTACAATAGCTAAACAGCCCATGAGTAGATACTGGGTTACCTGATTCATCAACCGTAACCATCTCACTATTACACCTCACTGGGCCCCGGGGATGGATCGCGTACGCCACCAAGCTGATTCAGGGGCTAAATACGAGCAATTCTTTCAACTTCTGCTGGATAAGATTAAGGAGTACAATATAGAGCCTCGTCACACGTACAATATGGATGAGAAGGGCTTCCTCACGGGGATCATTGGAAGAAGTAAAAGGATCTTCAGCAAAGCCATGTGGGACCGCAAGGAAGTTACAGCAGCCCTCCAAGATGGCAACAGGGAGTGGGTAACGCTTCTAGCATGCGTTTGTGCTGATGGAACTGCGTTGCCACCAGGGCTACTATTTGCAGCTGCCAACAAGGCTCTCCAATCGGCCTGGGTAGAGGATATCGAGGCTAGGAAGCAGGAGGTTTTCGTCACTACTTCTCCTAATGGATGGACCAGCAACGATATAGGCCTTGCGTGGCTCGAGCAGGTCTTCGATCGGTACACAAAAGCGAAAGCTCGTCGATCCTACCAATTACTGATCCTGGATGGCCATGGGTCCCACGTTACTAGGGACTTTATCGACTACTGTGACCGCAATTGAATCCTCCTTATGATATTTCCTCCCCATTTAACTCACACGCTGCAGCCCCTTGATGTAGTACTCTTCAAGCCTCTCTCATCAGCGTACTCAAAAGCCCTCACCAACTACCTCCACAGGGCCCAAGGACTGTTACCAGTAAAGAAAGGGGATTTCTTCCCTCTCTTCTGGGAAGCCTGGACTACCTCCTTCAAGAAGGAAACGATTCTGAAGTCCTTTAAGGCTACTAGTATATGGCCCTGCAACGCTAAAGTAATCCTCTAAAGGTTCACTAAATCAACGCCAGAGCTACAGGATT